>PVJS01022361.1:0-30603 GCA_004027185.1 Glis glis
TGTGATTCTTGTTTGTTTTCGTGTGTGTGTGTGTGTGTGTGTGTGTGTGTGTGTGTGTATCTGCCTTGCAGGTGGTTTGTTAGTACTGCGAGAATTTGGCACATTTAGCACAGGGTCTAACACATAGCGAATGCTAATGTGTTAGCTGTGCTTGGCAGTTTATGTTTATGTACGTGAGGATGCGCGGATTTCTGGAGGAGAACTTCCATATACCTAAGACCTCTGCTAGCTGTAGAGTTGGGTTAATTGAAGAAGTCATCCTGGAGAGATTAATTTTAGGGAAGAGTTCTGAAGAAGGGTAGAGACATAAAATAATATATCTGGAGACATTTAAAAATAGTAAAAAGCACTCTCTAAAAACATGGTGTCATAATTACAGTTATCACTGCAGCAGACCATTATGACTTTGAATAAGTGAGAGAAGACAGCGACATTATTTATTTATTTAGGCCACATGCTCTCAGGAGCCGGCAAGGATGTTATAAAGCCAAGTGGAAGCTGTCCTGTGCTGAGAAGTTAACACCTCTGATTCGGTTTTGTTTTTAACTTCCATTTATGTCTCCTGCTCAGTTTTGGAACTTTGAATAGAACATTAACTCTGCACACTGGGGTTTTTCTTTTTTGAGCTGAATGATGTTTGCCTTTGCTTTTAAGTTGGAAATTAATTTCAGATTTATTTCTGACCATCTCCTAACTCTCTATAAAAATGGATTTGAACATTTCTTTCTCTTAAAAACCAATAGCTCGGACTCTTTGTAACTGCAGCAAATGCCTATTTCGCCACAATTTGTAGGGATTTATGTAAGAGTATCACGTAAAATTCTTCTTCCCTACAAATTCTTTCTTTTCAGTCAAGATAGGGACATAAGGTCTGACTCAGGCTGGAATCTTCCAGAATGAGGACTGAAGGAGTGGGTGAGGCTGACCTCAGTCTGTAGTGTGTGGAGAAGGATATTGAGAGTCCAGTCCTCCTGAGAAAACTGGTTCAGAAAAATAAGTGGGGGGTCTGAAGCTTCAGGACCAAATGCAAGAGCTCGGAACAAGAATGGAATCCCAGAGCCCTGTGAGAGGCAGCTCAGGCAGGATGGATGGCCCAAAGAAATTCAAAAACTGGAAAGGGATGTGAGTTCAGAAGACTGGTGACTTTCAAAGGAGGCATGAGCAAGGGTTCAAGCTGTCTGAAACTTGTCTTTTATATTTTTTTCTGTTTATCTGAATTAAAAGGACTGATAGTCCAAACAGAAAACCAATGTTCCATAACATATTTACCACCTATACTGAGATTTGCCAGCAAACTGGTAAATATGCTATAGCAGTTAGAGGATTATTTTTTGGAGTCAGAAAGATGTAGGTTTGGATCCCAGTTATGCCTTATGTGAATTTAGGAAAGTTAATTTCTGTGTGTCTCATTTTCCTCTTTCCAAAAATGGGGCTAATACCTTCCTTGCAGGAATATTGCCACACAGAGGGATTTGATGAATGGTGGCTATTGTGTCTTTCTTTTGATATTTGTATGAAGTATATATTGTTTAAGTCTTTAGGATTTAGTTCTTAAAGTATGTCAATCAAAAATAAATAATGTATACAACTCAGAATGAGCAACGATATCCCAAGCTAATTGGGAAAGAGGATGGGGAAGGTATTTCTAGTCCATAAATCACTTTCTTCTTTAATGAAACTAATTCATTTTAAATGACAACCTATTCATAAATTTGTGAAGTTTTACAAAGAAAATTAATTCTGACCTACTAATTCATGTCCCCCCAAATAAGGTTGCCCCTTTAAAGGAACCATGTTCTGGATAGCTGAGAACTTTAATAGAAATGGAAACTGTGATCCAGAGAATTTGTACTTCTCCAGCATACCTAGTTTTATTATAAAATTTGAGATTTCAAGACAAACTCATGAATCTGTATCAATACTTTGACATTGACAGATGGTAGGAAGACTGGTAAAAATCCTATGAGTGCACATATTTTCTAATGGCTGAACATTTGAAATTTAGTCAACCTCTTCAACCTTTGGCCAGATGTCATTACCATTTTAAATGCTGGTATTGGACACAAGAATTACATTTTAGGGGATGAGAAGGTTGTTCAAATGGTTGATAATGTTTCCTTCCCAACATACTAATAATGTTCTTAGTGTGGTCCTCTTTGGCAGGTCGTTGTATTTGTTTTTTGTTGTCCCTTCCTCTTTCTTCTTCAGGACCCAGTTCAGATTTGAATTCTTGGACACCCTCGCTGTGTGGCATAGTTCACTTACTTGTACAATGGGATAATAACCTGATCCCTAGGACGCTTTAAAGATTAAATAAGACCGTGATATCAGGCACAGTAAGCGGTAGTTTTCATCATGGTAGCCCATCAGTCTTGCACTGCCATTAGTTCCTTGCTTGGATTGTCAGTACCTTGAGTGCAGGGACTGTGCTTATACAGCTTAGTAACCTCAGGACAGTGCAAGGTGGAGCACCCAGTAAGCACTTTGGATTTGTTGCGCAGAGTAACTGTTCTAAGAATCTCCTTCATGACAGGCAGCAGGCTAGCTGACTGTCCACCTTCCTCTGGAATTCATCCTCTGGCCTTTGAAACACAGCTCTCTGTGTGTGTGTGTGTGTGTGTGTGTGTGTGTGTTTCTTCCATGCTTCCAGTGGGGGCTCTGGAACTGTGCATGTAGAAGTGTTCAACAGGGGAGGAGACAGGAGCTCTACCTGTGGAGGGAGGGGCTTCTGGTGGGAAGATAAGGAAAGGTAGGCACCTTGCTGTTCTTCCCTCCCTGGGCCTTTGCATATGATACTCCTTCTTCCTAGGACAAGCAGATACAAGTTTCCTCACCTCCTCTTCCCAAGGCCTGGTACTTACCAGTTTCTTTCTACCAGCTCAGATTTTATTGTGTTCCTGATTGTTTAAATCATGTACTCCTGAGTCTCTTTGATGTACCTCCCTCTGTGGTTCTGAAGCACGGCGTATTTTCCCCTTTCAGAGCATAGGCAAATATATATATATGAGTCATTTTTAAAAAAACATTGACAATATCTACATATACAAACTTATCGATGCCAATCTCAATATCATGTGCAGGGAATGGAAGGGAGTAGGGTGGGATCCGGGGGAGAAGCTCACCAAGTGCTGTATGCATGTGTGTCCCAGTCAGTCTGAACTTTATTATGATGTGAGATTACAATGCACCAATAAAAGTATATTAAAAATACTGCTAATAACACCATAGCTTTGATGGAGCCATCCAGTGTACTAAGCTGTTTACTTGTATTATCATATTTACTCTAATGGAAGCTCTATGGCTAGAATAAAGCTCTATTATTCCCCCCCTTTACAGATAAGGAAGCTGAGGTTAATAGTTATTAAATACCTTGTTGAAAATCATGGGTTGGAAACGGCAATAGATTTAAATTAGATCTTTCTGATCCCAGAGGGTGGGGAATCACCAAGCAACACCCCAGTAACAGGATCTCAAATAGAAACACCATGACTTTTTAAAAGAATCTGCTCTTGTGAAACTACCTTAGACTTTGATAGAAAAATACGACATACATTTGAATGAAGCTATTTAGTGTAATTTTAGTTTTTTCTTCATATATTATACTCAGTTATATACTTGGAAAATACAACCTATACAACACCATTTTCATGCCAAATGCACCGTTGCTGGTGTTTGTTCACTGGCAGGCTAAGAGTTGTCTACCATGGTTATCTTTGACCTGAACCCAACAGAAAGGCTGAATAGTAATTGTGAAGTTAAAGTTAGCTTTGGGAAATCTGTACATGCAGAAGCACATACAATCAAAGTTCAAAATTATTTTAATAAATTTATATTTTGCTTAGAAGTAAATTGAATGAGCTACCAAAGAAAATTTCAGGTTGGATTACAAGAAAGAATTTTTAAAAAGGGATTCCCAAATGTAAATCAGCTATGACACCAAAGGGTAGTGATATTTTGTACTACTTAGCAACATTGGTTATCCTACTTTAGATTAGTGTGATTAGATGAAAGCAATCAGGATCATTGTGAATTAGAGATTATTACCTTTTCTTTGGATTTCAGAAAGTATTTCCTGTTCCTCAAAGTCATCTGTTTGACTTTTGTTTCTGATTCCTCATATTTCATCATCAGAGCTTGTAATCTAGACTTAAGGTCTCGATCCTGTCAAAATACAAATATTCCTGCAAGAGAGGGTGCATTGCTGTGGCTGACACGGAGAAGTACCATCCAGAATCCCTTTCAGGGGAGGGCTTGCTTCCACACTGTAGAGGTGTGTTCTGTTGATCCTGCAGCTGTCAGCATCTTCAGTGTCTGCCTCAGTTCAAGAGTACCACCTTCTCCACGGCCATGTCCTTCCATCCAAGTCCATCCCTCATCAGTGACTGAGCACATAGCTAGAGAGAAGGGCCTGGCTATTTGAGACTGATGCCCGATGACTATGAGGAGCACTGCTTGCTCTGGAGTTCTCTGCTAGGTTGGCCAAACTTTTGATTGGTCCATGCACAGTTTAGTTGTTCGCTCTATTCTGCTTCTGCCCTTTTCCTTTCATACGTGTTGATCCCTAATAAACATCTTGTACCCAAAGCTGCATTTCATCATGTATTCAGAATGTGTCTGAGCATTGTTTTCCTGAGAAGAGCTAAAGCTGGATTAGGAGAACGAGGAAGCAGGGAGTAGGAGGAAAAGGAAAAGGAGGAGGAAGAAGAATCTGACAATGCCAGATGGTTTGGGAGGATTGCTATTTAGGAGACAAAAAGGACATAGGAAGGGAAGGTTTAACATGGACAAGGCAAGCTCTACCTAATTATTAATTTTGCCAGGTCCTTCTATCCCTCCATGCTCTGGATATCAGAATACATAAGTAGAATGACATGGAGATTTTTCGGATCCCCTCTAAAAGATGGCAGCTTTCTAACCTGTTAACTCAAAATGGATATCAACAATTAGAATTTAAGGATCTACTAAAAGGAACCATATCTTTTTGTTTGTACATTCAAAAAATACATTCTAGGCATTGTTCTGTGTACCTGTAATACTAGGCACTAGTGAATAGGAACAAATTAATGCCCTCATGGATTTTTTAATATAGAGAAAACAAAATTAGGAATCTGGCTCTCTAACCTTAAGAAGATAGCACTTGGATTTAGATATTATTGTACCCTCTTACATGGAAGATTTTCCTGCCAATGGGGAAAGTTAAACATAGGAAAGAGTTACGCATGGTGGAAGCCCTGGAGGAGTAGTTTTACCTGTATAGTATTATTTCAGTTTAGGTATATATTGCTGATGGGAGAGAAGATGTTGAGTGTTTACTATGTGATGGCAAATTGCTAAGTGCCAGATACATATTGACTCATTTAATACTCTGACTCACTCTATAAGGAAGCCCCGTTATTATGTCCATTTTAAGAGAAAGATATGAGGCACAAGGAAGGGAAGTCAGTTGTCCTTGGTCAGCAATCTACTAAATATTCAAGTTAGAATTCAAACCCAGAAACTTTGACTTGAGGGCCCAAACACTCAATTACCATACTCTGCCTCTCAAGATACAGCAGGAAGATTTTGGTGTTAGAAAGACAGAATAATCTGTCCATACCATTTCCCTGCTTAAACTGTCCAGCCTCAGAGCACCAGGCATGACATCTTACAGGCTGCTCCTTTGATTAAATACTAATAAAAAAGTTTAAAAAAACTTGCCTTTTATGAAGCCGAAGCATCATCCCCAGCCTTTCACTCACTGTGTTTTATGATCCTGACCACTTAGAGTCATCTGCGAATCAATCATTTGCTTATCTGACTCCACAGGTTTTCCCTTGTCCAGGCTAAACTCTATCTCACGGAACACAGATGAGTTTAGTGATTAAAGAAGAACATCCCCGATTTGACTCTTGGATCTGCCTTTAGCTAGTCATGAGCTAGTCATCTAACCTCTTTCTACCTCAGTTCATGCAGCTGTGAATAGTGTTTTACAGGGTCATTGTGAGAATTAAAATATATAGTGCATGTTATATAGAGTGTTTACTGTATGCGCTCTGAAAAATTTAAGTAAGTACTCAATAAAGATTTGTGAGGGAGATCATTGGTTTCTACAGTTTTCCTTCCTGCTCATCTTTCCTTTGAACTGCCTCGTTATCTTCTCTTAATTTGAATATGGTTTTTCTGTTAGTATATATATATATATATATATATATATATATATATATATATATTTTAAGTGGCCATGTTTTGTTTGTTTGTTTCATTTTCTGTTCAAAGATATAAACTTTGAAAGAGAAGAGCTTAGAGGTACCTAGCTTGTCTTACCTGGAACTCGTCATACCTAGTGTGTCCCAGGCCTACAGCTGACCCACGCTTTCCTATCGCCTCATCTGTGAGCACTGCACAACCATCTTGCCAGCAGTCAGCACCAGTTGGAGAACAGTTTTGGTTTTACTAGTCACTTCAACCCATCATATGAAGTCTATAAATAAAATAATATTATGGTTTTCATCTGGCTGCATTGTTAGAATAAGCTGAGAGAAATCGTAAATCACTACTTAGCATAATTGCTGAGATCTGGCAGGTTTGGGTACAAATAAAAACGAATGAGGAATGTAATATAAAATCATTTACGTGATATCAGTTCAATCACCCCCTATAAAGTGACAGGCTGCAGAGACTCATGGTCTAATTTTCGTCGGCAAAGAGTTTTCTCATAAAGGAATGGGAAATAATTGACCCTCATGTCAATTGTTCTTTTGGATTTGTCTTTCTTCAAGTTTCCTCAAAAGCATATATCTATATAAAATTCTGTCTCTCTGGGAACTTTTTTTTTTCTCTAATGCAATTGTGTGGCACACTGCAAAGGCACTTATTTGACCAAAACAATACTAACGATGTTAGTATGATCATCTACACAAAGAATTCTGCATTTGAAAAAAGTCAGAAGACATGAAGCATGCTTCTGACCCATTTTTTTTGTTGTTGTTTTTTTGTCAGACTGCTCCCAGTTATTGTCACAAGGCAGAAGAAAAGAAAGGTTATGATCCTCACATGTGGATTGTTAAAAGGATACACACACACACACACACACACACACACACGGGGCAGGGGGGAATTGGACCAATATATTTTGCTCCTATTAGCTGATATATTCATTCACCCAATACTGGCTAAGTGTTTACTGTGTGCAGGGCTTAAGGGAGGAATCATATGAATCCAAAGGGAATGGTTAAACATGGATGAAAGTAACTCAGGTAGAAGGTAGTGGAACAAAGCCCACAGAAAAGGGACAGGTACAATTCTCTGAAAAGCCCTGTGACATTCTGGCATCTTCCTTTTCAGTCCTTTGAGTTTATAGATGAACCATACCTACTTTTAGAACTTGAGTTTCCTGAAAATAAAATGATAGAGTTGGTCATTTCCACACGTGGATTTCTATAGTCCAGTGATGTAGCAGCTTCAAGTAAATATATTTCCAAACCAGTAAACTTAGATTATCTGTGCCAGGAAGTAGTTACAGCATTTTACTTTGTAGTAATAACTGTAAGGGGAAGAAGATCGAATTACCCAAGGCCATGCATCTTGTAAGGGATGGAATTAGACTTGACCCCAAGTCATTTGGCTTCAAATTCTATCCTTTTTCAAGTTCATCAAATTTAACATTGACCAGGAGTGTTTGATATAGATTTCTGTGCTTTAAATAATAACAAAAAATTTTGTACTTCTTTAGGGTCAAGGTGTCTAGTCCCATATTTCCTACATTTTCTAACTTCTAAATAATAGACATGGAGTTTTTAGTGATAGAGAGCTAAATTCTCTAGATTAGAGCTATAGTTTAACTTTTCTATTTTAATTGTTCTGGTTATTGATACCACTTCCAGATATTTTATTTGGAAAAGTTATTTCATTTAGATTTACTAAGAATCTTGCTAAGATTCAAAGTTTTAGGGTTGGTTGGATGGCTGGAGCATGATGGATTGTGTATGAAGCTGAAATTCAGTGTATTTTTGCAAATTTTTCTGATGGACATCGAGAGAGGCATTTGGGTCAGGAGACAGAGCTTCTTTACTTGTGAACTGTGAACTAACATAAAGGCAATCAAGCCACGATCTTCTGTGATTTAACTCACCTTCCCAACACAAGCACTTGATTTGTGAGTTGCAGAAACATTTTATCTGGCTTTTATTAGCAGCCTGCCTTGGCAGTGGAGGTTTGATGGAGACCCTCCTTGAACATTATCAAACTCTACAAACTGCAGATTTAGTGGCCTCTGAAATGCAAAGCACCTCTCGATTAGGCTTTTCATCTTTAATAATAAAACTGTGCTCATCCACATAAGTCTCACTTGATTCTGTTGAGCATAAAATGGTGCAATCAGTTTTTCCAGATTGGAGGGTGGGTTGAACCTTTCCATTTATGCAATGTAAAGAAATATCTTGCATGAAATTTCTTGATTGAAACGGCAGCCGAAAAAATGACTCTGTATTTGCTAGAATCCTTATGTTCATTTTGTGAGGGAGAGAAAATAGTTGGAACAGTTATATGAGCCCTTTGGTCAGATATTGCACATAAAAGGTGAATTTTCAGATTAAAACTGTATAAGGCACACTTCTGTATATTTACTTATAATGAATGGTATTATTTTTTCTCCTGTGATACATATTGCTGCTTATGTTTTAAATTTAATCAGTGGTGTCCTGGTAAACTGGCTTTTCAAGCAAAAAGAGCGTTGGTTTGTAGAGTTTGCCAATTTCTGTGATATAAATATTCCCATGATGGCCAATTTCAAGCCACCAGAATCTTGCGAAATTCTTGAAAAATTTAACAATTGTCTCATGAGTGCCAGTATGAGCCAGTGCCAGCACACCACTGTTAGTACTTTTAAAAAATACTTGTGTATGTTTTCTAATTGTTTTATACATAAAATCTTTCTCTAACCTCATTTTGACTCTGCCATAATCTGATATATGCCTTCTTTTTCCTCTCCCCAGAGATAATCTATATATGTGCAAAAGTAAGCATGCATGGTAACATTTTTAATCAATACTAAGATGATTTTTTCTTCATTTTAATAGCACTAAAATAATTTTCAGCTTATAGTCAATGGCATGTCATGGTGTAATTAGCAAAATATTTTCTTTTGTCTTAATGTTTCATGTAATAATATAATTATCTGAATTTAATGAGATATGTTAAATGCTAAAAAAATGGTGTTTGATATCAGTATAATTATATCCTATGGGCTAATCTCTCTTTTCACATATTAGAGTCACTTAAAGCAAATACCTCCATGCTGTTATTCCCATAAGAAAAATTGTGAAATGCTTCAAATGCTCTTTAGTTGTACGTCTTGTTCTTTTGTCCTAATGTGCACATTTGAGACATCAAAATTAGATCAGTAAGGTTGGTTACAACTGGTTTTGTACATCTTGGCAGATATTAAGAACTGCCTTCCTCCATCTAACTTGTGTCTTTGAGAGTGGGGAATCACTGGCATGATTAGCCTTTGTACAATGTATGTTGCAGCCCAATACTGTCGTCTTTGGTGGCCAGTGTTTCTGTTCCCTGGCATGTGGCACATGGTAACAACCTTGTGGTAGGCAAAAGAATGTCCCCTTAAATACATCCATGTTTTGGTTCTCAGAACATGTGAATATGTTATTTTACATGGCAAGAGGGAATATGTGTTGCAGATGGAATTAAGTTTGCTCATCATCTTACTTTAAGGAGTTTATCTTTATCTTGGCTCATCTGGTTTGGCCCTGTGTAATCACAAGAGTCCCTAAATGAAGAAGAGGGAGGCAGAAGAGCAAAAAAGAGAGATGATATCCTGAGAAAGGCTCGGTCAGCTGTTGTTGGGACATGGAAGCTGTCAGCTTGGGCCATAGAAGGGGGCCAGGATCGAAGGAAAGTGGGTGGCTTCTAGAAGATGGAAAAACAAGGAAAAAGGATTATGTCTTAGAGCCTCTGGAATGAATACAGCTCTGCTGACACCATAATTTTAGTCTAGTGAAAGCCATTTTGGACTTCTGACTTCTAGGAACTACAAGATAATAAATTTGTGTTGTTTTAGACACTAGTGGGTGATATTTTGTTACAATAGCAAGAGGAAACGAATAAAATCTGCATTAATTCAAATAGGCTAAGTCACAATTAGGATTAAATAAAATACCTTGGCTGTGCCAAAATTATTCATTATATTCTCTCCAAACAAGTTTGCTAGGGAAATTTGTAGTGTAAAGCAGATTGCAGGAATATATATTTCAGAGGTTGGCTGATTTAAAGACTTTAGCACATTGTTTTTATGCTAAAGATATGGCTAATTATAAATGAAAGTTATGTATTTCTTAACTTAGTTCATAAGTATTTTCATTTAAATTTTTTATCTCTGTGCTGGAGAATTGGTGAAATTATATTTCCTTGTGATTTTCATGATTCATAGTTTTCTGTCATTATATTTAGCTTCCTCCAACCCCCACCTTAGCAAGACCTGGTGAGTGATGTTCACTCTGATTTGGTATATATTATTAGGAACATGTTTTAGATTATAAGAATTTGCCAAATAACATAAACCAAGGCTTGTTTTCTTCATTCACAAAATGGGGTTGATTATACCTTCTGTTATGGACTGTATATTTGTCCCCCACCAATTCATGTTGAAACACTAATCCCCCAGTGTGATGATATTTGGAGATGGGGCATTTGAGAGATTATTAAGTCATGAGAGACTGGTGCCCTTATAAGACATGAAAGAGCTTGCCTCTTTGTTCTCTGCAACTTGAGGACTCAATGAGAAAACGACTAAGGCAATCCTTGTAAATTGGCAAAGAACTTGGCTGAATTGTGTTTGTATTCTTCAGTTTGATGGAAGGTAGAACAATTGAGGTGGAGGCAGTTAAGTCACATGCTCCTGGTTACCGAGCCAGTGATGGTAGAGATGGACTCCACTGCAGCTGGAGTCTTAACAGTTATATCCCTTTCCCTCCCAAAAGTAGGCAGGATGGGCACAAGCAGTGTAGAGAGAGAAGGTTGGGGCTAAAGGCCAAAAGAAATGATTTGATCAGTGTGGTCCATGAAGACATATTGGCCTTAGGTTTTTCCAAGGGCTGACTCACATTGAGCAATGATCTTGTTTCCATTTTAGGAAGGTAGAAGATCTGTAATAGCTTGATATTGCTCAACTTCCAGGGGCCTAGAAGGAATCAAATGAAAATAGGTCTGTGGACATGCTTTGTAATCTGCAGAGTGAGATGTGGATGTTACACTCCTGCCCCAGCTCAGGACACAGTGCCTGACCTGAAGACACTCAGTGCCTCTTTGTGAATGGATTAGGGTATGATACAAGAAGAAATCAAGAGTGTGCATGTACACACACACACACACACACACACATGCACACACACACGATGCCTGTGTGCATCTCCCTGCCAGGTCAGGGGCTGTGTGAGCGCAGTGTTTGTGCCCCTCTGCATTCCCAGTGCCTTTTAGAATGACCTAAAAATAGTCAGTACTCAGTCAATGTGCGTGACTAATAACAATTATATTGCCTCTCCCTTTACTTGTGGTTTTTATGGGACAGACTCTCTTTGGGGCCAGATGGAGGAATTGATAGGAATTGCTGACTTTATTTCTATAGAGCCCTGTTTATGTATTCTGCATGGTGGGAGGCGAGAGTTCGAGGATTGAGGGCTGAAGAGCTGCAGCTGGGAAGGTGGCTCCTAGTGACTCAGCGTCAGGCCCTAAGAGGATGAGGGTTGTGTATGGAAGCCTAGCAAACAGGAACCTGCACAGAGAAAGGGTTGCTTTGTTTCCTGGGGAACTGTTTTCCCAGGGCATGGAGCCCGTAATGGGTCTTGCCCCCACTCAGTGACTAGGGGGTGAGTCTTGTCCATTATATAAAAAAGCAAGCCCATTAGATGGGTCTGGCTAGTGAGTTGTGGGGCTTGTTGTGAACCACATGACCTGTGAGTAATAAGGTCACAGTGGCCTGTAGTCAGTGTGATCAGTGGAGTCGTTGATGGACACAGAGCAAGGAAGAGCATGGGTCTGAGGCAGTGTGACCAGAAAGGCCAGCTTTGACAACAGATACAGAGAGTAACACACAAAAGGAATGGGGTGTTCAAGGTGCACACAGTCACCAAGCCCAGAGCCAGGTGACCTTATTTGGCCCAGAGTTATGCCAAGTGCAATGAGGAAAAGAAAAGTAGGGGGGAAAAGTGGTAGCGAACATAGAGGACTAAGGCAGAAATATCAGAAAAGCTCTAGTAACCTTAGTTTGTGGCTTGGGAAGTAAAGCTCTTGTGATTGAGTAAATGCAAAGAGAGGCTTCAAATCCATGCCAAGCACACATAAAGACTGGAGTAGAAAGGACCAGGCAGACCCCGGCTGTTGCCCTGGTAAAGGAAGCTTGATGGTCAAAATGAGGCTAACATTTATATGTGTACAGTGGAAATGTTTGCATTGACCGTTTTACTAAATCTGTATTTAATTCACTCTCCTGCAGTTCTGTTATTGAACAATTTAGTAATTTAAAGTTTTAGCTAAAAAATTCAGGCATTGTCTGAAAAAGAGATAGCTGAACCTGGGTGGACCCTGCTTCTTTTTAATCAGCTGTCTTACCAAGGCCAGTTGTATGATGGTAGTGGTGGAAGGAGTTGCTTTACAAATTGTATGCCAACCAGGGACCCACATTCATTTCTAAATAGGAAAAGGTAAGAAAATGGTGTGTGTACAAAGTTTTCAGCCCCACTGGACCTCCTCAAGCTTGCAATGAGACTGGAGAAGCACGGGCTCACATATTCACTTAGTAGGAGCCTAGGGGAGCAGAAGAGAGTTACAGTTAAGTGGTGCCCAAACTGGGTAAGCATGGTTGTTAAGACCTAAATATTAAAACAGTTACCAAGCCTGAATTAAAAGAAGGGATATTCTATCAGTCAGTAGAGAAGTCGAGGTCCTTATTATCCTGACTTTTTGACCTCACTTCATTTAATCAGGGTTTTAACACTCCTAGCTATTCCAAAACTATTGATTTTTTTAACCTGGGCCTGGAAAACAGACAAAGACTATATATGATATCACTCTAATGATTTATCTTAAGAATCTGTGAACTGTGGAATCATGATTGTTAGGACTGAGAGACACCTGCTCACCTTTCTGAAATGAGGAGCTGAAAAGATATTCTGAGATTCAGAAAGGGTAAGGGATACAATGTTGACCTTTTGGAGACAGGAAACCTTTGATGAACTATAGGACACCAAGACAGTTCATTTAAAAGATGGTTTCAAAGCATTATCCGGGGCAGGTTTTGTATGTGCTGTAGTGAAGCTCTTGGGTTGTCTTTTTACATAAACCCAGGGAAATAATGGTTTCCGTAGTTGTTCGTATGTCTGCAACCCTCATGTGGCATCTTGGCTTCTGGGCTTTGTAACTGCTTTTCAGTCTCTTTTGTGGACAAAATTAAACTTTCCTTACCACTTGACAGCATGAAACTTTTCTGAGATAGGCGGCTAAGGAGGAAAAAGACAGGAAAAGGTCACCAGTACTATCTCCATGTAATTAAGGCAAGGCAAACAGCTAAATAAAATTGTTGCTAATGCCATTTACTCGATTCTATAATATGACTTTCTGGTCTCAGCATAAGTTAATCTGCTGCTCATAAAATGTACAGATTGTAAATCTTTGTTGCAGGGACTATTGTGCACATTTTTTTTAAGGACAGGTTTACTTTAGGGCTGTGGAGCAATGCTAATATATTGTTTGCTTATTTTCCTTTTCTCTCTACCTCACTGTCTCACTCTGTCTCTTTTGCTCTGTGTGTGTGTGTGTGGGGTATGTGTGTGTGTGTGTGTGTGTATATATATACATATACTAACCTTTATGTATATGTACATATATGAATACATATGTATGTGCACATATACATACGTATACATGTGTATGTATTTTTGTAAGGCACAGAATGATTAATAAAGGATATGTTAAGAGAAAAATAACTTTCAACTTGATTCATAGGTTGAGATCGATCTACTAAGACACTATAATATGAATTCAAGGAGCCAATTTGTCCTCTTTTAACTTTTAAAAGACCCTAAAAATCAAAGATAATCTATACTTTTTAATTTTTTTGGTACTAGAGGTAGAATTAATGAAACTGTCTAGATACCCTCTGAGGAAGTTAACACTTCAAAAATGCCGAGCTTAAACTTAGTTAGAAACTTATACCAATATGAACAAGTCCCAAACAAAACCGTGCCTTCATTTACTAGGCACATTATTATTTAGATACACAACAAATAACATAAATAGGGATACTAAGAATCATGCACTATCCTGACTTTCAAATCTAGCAGAGGAAACCAAGACTTTAGTATTTGCATATTGTGTGATGTAAAATGTAACTGGGGGTCTCATGGGAGTGGAGTGGAAGGCAACACAGCACCGTGGGGTGTTTCCTGTGAAGAGAGTCTTGTGTATCACCATGTCACCTGCTTGCTGACAGGTGAAGGATGGGCCCTGGCAGTCTAGGGACTGCATTGTGTGCTGAGGACATGAGAGAAGATGCTGAGGAAGGGTAGGTGGGTGTGAGGTGTCAGAGTTTAGGGATGTAATGAGAGGCTGAGGAGCCCTCTGAAGGAGCTGCTACTTTCCCAACAGGCCTCCTTGGTGAAGCCCTTCCTGACAACTGGAGCTCTCAGTTCTTGTCTTAAAACCTAGAAAATAATAGGTGCTCAGTACATATTTATCAAACACATGCATGACTGACTAGCTGGCTGAACCAGTGGGGATGAGAAAGTCAAGAATTGCCTTGGTTATCAAGCAACACTTCATGAAACCTTAATGGCTTCCTTTTCTGTTTCAGATTACTCGCGGCATATAATAGCCTTACTGATAAACACCTGGCTGGATATTTTAACAATACAAGGATAAGGCGGCATCTCTTAAGATCAGGGCTGGTAAGATATGCTTTACTTTCTATCCACCTTCTTGTTTCATGAAGTTCAATAATTCTCGATTTTTTTCAGGTTTCCTCTTTGAACTAGTCACTGACATCTTTTTTTCCCCCTACTCATTTTTAGAAAAATTGCTTCCTTTCCAAATTTCTGCTTCATTTATTTGAGGCTATTTCAAAAGATGAGAGGAGAGGTCACAGTGACTACTAAGGAAACATAAATTATTAAGGGACAGTCCCTATGAATTTTCAACAGCATAGCCCATTTGTTTACTCATTCATATATTCAACACGTTTATTGAACACATTCTATGAACTAGAAACTCTTAGAGAATGAGGACAGCGAAGACTTTATTGTCTTCAGAAAAAAAATACTGTTTTTAATAATCACAGAATACAGTGTGAAAGACATGAACAATTCAACATTTCCCCCTGATTTTTTTTAAACTTTCATTTCCTGGGATGATTTATTGATACATTAGTGCTTTTCATTAGCTTCAAAACTGCTATTTCCATGCCTCTTGGTATCTGTAATGTAAAAATATTGAAAAAGAATACTATAGCTCTCTACTGAAAGAAAGGGGTGTGGTTATTGAGAGTGCTCACTGTTTACCTTCTTAAAACACAGTAGGTTTCCTTAACAATGGTTGCCTGGGTGTTGAAAGAACATGCATTTCGTTTCTAATTGTTGTTTATGTGCTGGGCACTCTAGCAGATAGATCGCAGAGAGTTGCTTTGCAGTCTCTTGGGGCTTTGTTATCAGACAGACCTGGCTGAAACTTGGCTCTGCCATTAACAAGACACAGAATCATGAGCAAACCTCTTACTGAACTTTCTCAGTCCCAACTTCCTCAATTGAAAAATGAAGCTAATGATGCCAGCCCTCAGGATCATTATGACAATAAGAGGTGTGCTAAGGCAGTAATTACATTGCTTGTTGACATTATTGTGGTTGCTGTTAAAGTTGCTTATTTGGATGACAGTCTGTGAGCTTCCTGTATAAGTGAGAAGGACTTTGTAGTTACTTATCAACGTCATTAACAAGCACTTATTGAATCCTGGTTGTATGCATGACAACTTAAATAAGGAAGATACAGCCTTTTCTCTAGAGCAGTGGTTCAAATACAGCCCCTCAGCTGTGCTCAGCATCACCTGGGAACTTGTTAGAAAATGCAAATGAAAGAGCCCTACCCAGACTTACTGATCAGGATCTCTGGGATGGGGCCCATCAGTCTGTTTTCCTTCAAGTCCTCCAGGTGATTCTGATACAGGACCAGGGTTAAGAACATCTGCCCTATGGGAGGGTCTAGTCTAATTGGGGAGATCAGACATAGTCCGGGAGAAGAAATAATCATGATACATGTTAACTGCCCAGGGAGAGGTTTCAGAAGGTTCTAACATTTTTCCCCAATTCAGTGCATGTGACATGATATCCCATGGACAACATATTCCAAAGACTGCAACTGGGTTATTTGTGATTTCAAGCACACTTTCTATATAACATATCCCTTTCTCCCATTGGAAAATGTACATGTGTAAATAGATGATCACTAACCAACTGTAACTCAGCACTGGTTTATCGCAACACTCTAATATGTTGCAACAATAGTCTTAAAAAAACTACAGTTTGCAAAATTCAAAACAAAATTAAAAATAAATATGTGGCTTGCATTAAACCTTAAAAAAGAAGAGCAGGTCTTAAGTGGAAAAGAACATAAACAATCTGAAAAGGATAACACCCTTTGTTTACAGGAGATATAAAAAATATATAACAAATGTGCTCCTCACAGGAAAGATTCAAAGAAAAGAAAGCTAAATTAAAAAAAATCAGAAATTGCCACTTCTGGGACTTGCAATGATGCCCTGAGACAAATATTGAATACTTTTCTATGTGTAATACTGCATAATCTGTGAAATTTGGAATCACAACAAATTAAATTACATTCTGGGCTGGAGAGTGGGAGAAGAAAAAGCAGTGGGAAAACAGTAATGAAACCAATTATTTTTAAAACAAACTGATGAGATCCTCTGTAGAGTGCCTGTTTTGCCCTTCAGAGTATTTCCTGTGAGATCATGAGTCCTGTGATCCTCTTGTTCGTTGTTTCAAGGTAGCGCCCACCCCCTTCTTCCCAGAATGTGTCCAAAAAGAGCAATGAAAAGAACACCTGGGTTCCATCAAGGGAAAATTGTTGCTCTAATGAAAACCTTGTTTTAAACGTCAAGTGCACCACCTGTGTGCATTTTCACAATGATGGGTATTTGAGACTTCCTTTCGCCTTTTTGCCTTATGAAATATTCATTAAAAGTGAAAGTTTATCAACCATAGTGCTCCACTCTTATGCTTTGAAGATACTGCCTCTTTCTTTCTCTCTCGTTTCTCTCTCGCCCTCTTTCTCCCTCTCTCTCTCTCTTTCTTTTCTCTATTTGCCTCCTATTTTTTTGGTAACTAATAATGCCTTGTCTACTTTGTATTTCTATGTATGATTTATTTATTCATGACAGATCACAAGAAGTGGAAGAATACTTTCTGAAAAAGAATACAAACTAAATATCATGAAGCGAGACCACCAAAAATATATCCGAGAGTGCTTAGCCCAGGCTGTTTTCCATAAGGTTCTTGATATGGAGGTACAAATATTTATTATCACCCTTATTGTTGATTTTATAATATGATAATAATGCTTTTGTACCCAGAAACTGGGTAATTCTTCCTCTATTTCATTAAAAAGGAAATGAAATCAAGTGACTTGAGTAATAGTCTACATCTCTCTAGGTAGCCAGGAGCCAAGAGACTAGAGCAAGTTTTTCTCCATTTCAGCTGGGTAAAAATATGGACATCATAATATATTTTGTGATATTTAATTTTCTAAATGTAGATTTTTAATCCACAATGGCTACTCTGAAAGATACCAGCCCTCACCATCTGTACCTTAATTTCCATTTGCTAAAAAAAAAGTGACATCTGTTTAAATATCAGTAATTCCACTGCCATGAATTATTTCAGATCTGTTATTCTTTTAAGGCTCTGAAGCTCAGCCGTATGTTAAGTTTCAAGGAATAGGCATTGAAACATCTGCTGTCCCTCCTACTTTAGGCCGCATTGGTCAACATAGATTTACAACCCCAAGCATCAACATTTTTTCTTTTAATCTGACATAGCATTTTTAGTGAGATATCTAGCTAACTTGATAAATTATTTCAGCCTTGCTCCATGAAACTTGTAGTTTCTAGCATCAACACCATTTTAATCTCTGTGAAAAAGCATGTCATTTCTTGGCTTGACCTTACAGCAATAAATCAGAACACTTGGCTTGTGAAACCATTGACCTGTGGGTGCAATAAACATTTATGAACAACTGTAGAATCATCAGTAAACCGATACTAAGTTTAGTGCCACTAAAAATATTTATTATTATGCTACCATTATAATAATCAAGTGGAGTATTCACTTGAGGTATATGTATATATGTAATATGTTAATTTAGGAATTATTTTGTGCTTTATATCATGTGCAAGAATTATACCGAATTATTGTTTATCATCCCCAAATTCACTTGCTTATAATAGTATTAGTTAAATTCTACAATTCTTTTAAGAAAAATAAATAGTACAGCATAAAATTAATCTATAACTAGTTTCAAACTTAATCAATAGGCTCTGAATTCAATATTAGCTTTTATCCTTGACAATTGGCTTTCTAAAGTCACACATAACTGACACATGATAGATCACAACTGTTCAATATACCATTATTTAAGAATCTTCATGATTCTTAAAGTTTGGACTAAATAACTTTGATAAATGGTGATATGCAATATATTATATAATTTACATATAGAACAGACTATGTGATAATAATTATACAGGTTGGGCATTCCCAATCTGAAAATCTGAAATCTGAAATGCTCTGAAATCTGAAACTTTTTGAGCACCAACATGATGCCTAAAATTTTTTGGATTTGGGAGCATTTCATATTTTTTCAGCTTAGGGATATTCAACTAGTGAAGTCTATACAAACCATTCCAAAATCTGAGAAACCCTGGAATCTGAAACACCTGTTCTCAACCATTTTGGATAAGGGATACTCAACCTATATAATATATTAATATACTAAAATAAGCAATTTTTTCTCTAAATTGTCACACTTTTTTCCCCATTTAGATTATGCTGATACTATTTACTACTCTCGACATGTTGGTATTTATGTATTCACTCACGCAGCAAACATGGAGTGCAGGCTTTTCATGTGCCAAAATCAGGCTACATGTTGTAGCAGCAAGATTAAATTTTAAAAAGGAATGTAGAAAGTGACTGAGTACTAGAAGAGAGGGCAAACAAACTAGCTCGGAACAGAAGGGAAGGATGGCCTTCTTTTGTGGGAGTGAGAGGAAGCTGAGACTAAGTCCTGCTGTTTGAAATACATCTTGAAGAGGAGTTCCCATGAAAATGTGGGTAAGGCATGCCAGGTTGTGAAGACAGCAAGGGTGAAATTATGGAGGTGACAGGACGTTCTGAATGGAAGGGAGAGCTCCCTGAAGCCAGACTGCACAGTGGGTTGGTTGAGAGGCGTGGCAGGAAGTGACCCTGTGCAGTGAGTTGGGCCCTTGTTTCCTGGAGAGCCTTCAATTCCCAGCTTGGTCTGGAGGTCTGGAGTGTGGGTGATGAGGCGATGGGATGTTTTTCAGCAGGGGAGTGAAATAAATGAGCAGAGCTGTTTTAGAAAGATGATGTTGCTAAAAATGTGGAAGATGGATTAATGAGCTGGAAAAGATTGGAGGTGGGAGGTCAATTAGGAAGCTGTTGCCAGAGGGTGTGGGCTCAGTGCAGAAGCGGTAATGCCGGGGAGATGCAGCTGTCTACAGAGACACTGAAGACAGGAAAAGCTTTAAAGTGACCGAATGAGGAGGAGAGAGGCAGAAGAAGGAACCCGAGGCTTCCAGCCTGGGGGTGGCGTGTGCACAGGGGAGCCCGGGAGCCACCAAGCCTGGTAGGATGGTGTCCTGGAAGCCAGTAGGCTCGGACAAGCTGCAGAGTGGCTAACCAGGATGAGTGCTGGGGAAAAAGGAAATTAGCCTTCACCCAGAAGACAAAGACATTGGTGGCCTTGGGGAAAGTAGTTTTTGCTGGTGGTGAAGGGGTGGGGGGCTGACCGCAGAGAGCTGGGAATAAGTAGAAGATGGAAAATAGCTGATAGTGAATGTAATCAAGTTTGGTGATAAGTGGATGAGAGATTGGAGGAAGAGGGAGAGGAAAGGGAAGTGTCAAGAAGAGGATTGATGAGACTTATGCAGTGGAAGATTGAGTCCACAGGGTCCCTGAAGCAATGGAGGGGTTCAAGAACAGAGAAAAGATGCTTATTTTTCCCACAGGGCCAATAAATAAACACTCTCAAATGTATCTGGATGATTTCAAATTGGATTGTAAGCAGATCATTTTTATGTGAGGTTTATTTTTAAACTATAAAATTAATATATCACAGAAAATTTGGAAAAAACAAAGAAAGCATAATAAAGGAAAATAATCACATATAGTTCCTATTATCAGAGACAGCTGCTGTTATACATTTCTTTTTAGTTTCTTCTATTCATATCTATGCAATAAAAAAATCGTGATATGCTGGGAGAAGGACATCGTTTCGTGAAAGACAAAGCCAAAAAAAAGTAGGAGATTAATGTCAGATAGACAAAGGTTCAGATTAGAGTTCCATAACTGACTAGATGTCTGACCTGAGGCAAATTTGCGATTCTCTGCCTCAGTTTCTCTATTTATAAAACAGAACTGCTTGGCAATTAAAGTTGTTCAAAAAAGATGATGTGTGTAAAACCACTTCTTAGCACAAGGTCAAGGATGTGATAGGGGCTTGATCAATTAAGTTGTATTTCTGTGCAATTTTGTATCTTGCTTTTTCCTCCACTACATGCATTTTTCATTCTTAAAAACCAAAATCTTTATGGATCTTATTTTAATGCTCACATCTATTCCATTATATAAATGTGCCAAACATTTAACCATTCTCTTCAAAGCTTATATTGCTTCTGCATTTTTGCTTTGAAGAAAAAGGGAGGGGGACTTGCAAATAGTATCTTTGTGCATAAAGCATTTAAAAATTATTGTTCAGTTTTCCCCCTGGTTTCAGAGTGAAATTTACTTCTTAAAAGGCATAAATACTTTTAATTGCCTAATATATGTTTGTAATTGGCTTTCTAAAGAGTAGTATCAATTCATATTCCCACCTGCACACTTATGCAGGTGATTCTCCATCTCAATGACAAGAGGGGATAATTGAGGATATAGTTATCTATTGGGATT
Source organism: Glis glis (assembly GCA_004027185.1). NCBI lineage: Eukaryota > Metazoa > Chordata > Mammalia > Rodentia > Gliridae > Glis > Glis glis. Next base: position 21,240 of record PVJS01022361.1, read on the forward strand.
ATTTTCCTCTAAAGAATTCTTTGCAATGATTGATATGATTCTGTCCTTCATTCTTTACTGTATGCCTAGCGTAACCATCAGCTTGAAGTCAAAAAGAAACTGGAGACCTTAGCTAGGAAGGAGCGAATTCAGAGATTGAAGGTAAGGCACTACATACTCTCTTTTGCTTCATAATATTATTTTGTGATTTCAGAATCCAGCTGTGTTTTTACTGAAGTTCCCCGAGGCACTTGACCTTTGGGTAACACATAGCTGAGATCAGACACTGGTTCTACCAAGCCTGAGTCTTGACCATCATCATTACGGATGATCATGACAAAACGGGAGCTATTTATGTGAAATAAATTGTAATAAGGCATGAACCTTTCAAAGATGAACTTGTAAACATTCTCTTCGAGCTCGAAATTTTGCTTTTCTATTTTCCTGTGATAGAGGCCAAAAGATCTTTGTCTCTCTTAAGAAAGTAAAAATAGATGGTAATGTTCCCAACATGATGAAAAATGGGGCATTTTAAGAATTATGCAGTGGCACATTTCCATGTGAATGTCACCCTTGCAAATTATGGTGGGATGGATCCTCCTTAGCAAAAGAAAGCATAATAAAATTTTAAGACATTTTGTATGAGTAGGCATTTTAAAATTCCTTGCTTGTTTTCTATTTTTGTATTTGATATTCCTGCTTTGCAGTGAACTTATGAAATATATCAATTTGAATCAAGAGAAGAGATTCAATTAGGCATGTTGGAAAGATTTCAGTTTAGGTTGGCAGTTTTATTAAGTTTCTTGCGCCATTGGAAACCACATGTTGTTCTTAATTTTCTGTGTGTAGTATTACAAATGTGGAACCTAAGACATGTTTCATAAAATAATGAGTATTTGTAAAGCTTCTAGAAACTCACGTGTCAAGTAAGATGGCAATTTTTCCCTCTTGCTTGATAGGTTCGGATCTGTTTTATTAGGGCCAAAGGATAATCTTTTTACAAAAGTGTTGTTACTTTTGTAAAAAGATAGGTCAGAAGAGTCGAAGGGTAGAGATCTGTGGTGAATTCAGCTTGGCAGATAGTGTTCTACATCAAGAACTGGGTTACAGATTCTATAATTTACCTGCTGAAGTGTTGATAGAGAGAAATGGTTCCTAGAAATAGAGTGGTAGCACTGCTGAAGCAGGATAAGCTATGTGTCTATGCTTCCTCCATTTCTGCCCAGATTGCTAGACACAGGAAACTAGGAACCTATGTCTGAACTACGAAACTAACTACAGCACCCACAGAGATTCACCATAGACACTCCAGGTCCTCCCCATGTGATTTTTGTTACAATGTTCACTTTATAACTACAATCCACAAAAGACATGTTTTAGGTCCCCTGTATTTAATATGTAGCTCTTTTTTTGCTTAATGGCATACTTAAATTATTTTCTAAGATAGAAAAAGCACTGCTAATCTCTACTGACCAGAGTAGTGAAGGGAATTGTGCTTTTTGTAGTGATTAGCTTAAAGCAGACTAATAAATATTATAGCTAAAACAGAGGATATACTGCTTTTGTAGCTATGTCTTTGTGTACAACGAAGGCAGTTTCAATTTTTTTGCCCTTTATCACCACACTTGGCTCCCTGATAGGATGTGAAAACTTTTTCTAGCCACCACAATAGGTCTCAGAAGTAGCACACTCTAGCAAGGACTGAGAAGGGACTTTGGTCTCATAGTCAAGCATAGATCTATGTTAACACTAACTTAACATAGGTTACTAACTATGTGTTTATTCACTAAATCTCTTTTCTTATTCTAGGGAGAGTACACAAGACGATCTATTGAAAATAACATGCCGATCCTGTCTCCCCACCCCCCAGTCGGCCCAAAGTCTACCCGTGGCCACAGTGTTCTGGTCGATGAAGGACATTCCAGTCCATTAACATTGGTGAGTCATATTAAACTCTCTGTCTCAGGTAATTAACACATGATTTCTTATTAATTTCAGAAAGAATGCTTTCTGGGACCATGTCTGCATAATTCTACAAGTTTTACTTAAAGAAAGTATCATCTTAAAAAGAACCAGCAAACAAAAACCGCAGTCTTATATCTTCTCAGCTCTGTCTCCACTGAATGTCCCACCTCCATTCATTAAAATCACTTCTGCCAAATCCATTTTGCTTGCTACTGCTAGATCAGTTTTCTTGAAGTGCAGGTTACTTATATTGCTTACATGCCCAATAGCGTCCTGGCTCTGTATTACCTATAGGAAAGACCAGACTCTTTTATCTGATATTTAAGATCCTAAACCATATGACTGACTTCAAGTTAGTTATTCCAATATTTTCCCCCATGATTACCCTTCAGCACCCTACAATGCAGTAAAATTGAACCACGAATTGCTTCACACATGTTTTATATTTGCTGACCTCTGGATTTTGTTTTTGCTGTTCCCTCTACTAACACTTTATCTGCACACATTCAATGGTGCTATGTTGCATATTGGCTAGATATCAAGGTTTGGGCATCTTTTATCAAAAGTCCATGCACATACCCTAAAATAAAAATAATTAAATATATGGAAATTCTATGTGAAGAAATTGCACACTGATGTTTTATTCCAGCTTGATTCATTTATAACCCAGAGATGGTATGTGCTCAAAGGAGGTTAAGGTATCTTGAAACAACACAGATACAGGAAAAGATTTGCAAAATATTTGCTGCAGGCTGATGGTTCAAGTTACAGCTGAATTGCCTGATTACATCTTTATTCTTTCTTTGTGTAACCTATTTCCTTGTTAGCATGGACTTTTTTTTTTATTGCACAATATTTATAGGGAAATGGCAACGCTTTCACCGGTTGTTGAAGTAGTTTCATCATATATAGTGCTAAGCTTTGACATATTTCAAAAGGTAAATATGTTTTGACATTTCCTGATGAACAGCTCAAGGATGAACAGCAACCATCTTCTTTGTTGTTACCCCACTTCCAGGTTTGATTTGAATGTATATATACACAAATGATTCTTTTATTGGATGGCAATTCACTAGAGTCTCAAAGGCTTAACCCGGCTGAAACAAAAGAAACAACCAAGTGATGCTTTCTGTCTTTCCACTTGTTTCAGAGAGGAAAAACCCTTTAAAAGCTTTCTTTTCAATTTTCCAGCTGAACACCCTCAATAAATAGTTTATGATACATCCAGGAGATCTTAATGTGGCAGGAGTGAGAAAGTAATTTAAAAATTACAGGAAACACTGATACCAGCACTTCAAAAGCCTCTCCCCCTAGTAAGCCAGGGTTCGTCACTTGGTCACCCCCTATGGTGCTCTTACACCTGAAGGGATACCGATTGTGATCTGGGAATTGTAATTCCCATTGTACAGCATTTGTTTGGTTTTCCCAACTTGCATACATGTCCTTTAAATTTCACTGCTGACCTCCAAGTGCCACTGAGATGCGAGTAAGAATCCTCTTGGGATATCGCTATTTATCTATTAACTTTCTTGAGTGAATAAGGAAAACATCCCCTGCAACGTTAGTACATTTGGTCAGTAATTGTACCTAAACCTTCAAAATAACATGCAGGCTTTTAGCTGTACCACTACACTAAAACTGTGAAAAGTCATTTGAACTAATTCTGTATGTTCCTGGAAAATTCACCCCCTGAGATCTTCTTCTAAGAATTAGAAATGCTTAGCTAAGTTGAATAATCACCAGGTAGTCAATTTCAATTCACATTCTGGTACAGTTTTGAGAATGTTAAGCTATAGTGCCATATTTATTCCATGGAAATATATTACAAACAATTTAAAATGTAGCAAATTTAAGGTAGCTTCTGATGTGAACTACAACAGTTTGTAGCTCACAGCTGTTAGTTAATGGTGCAGATTTGTTTTTAGAGATAAATGTAATCAGTTAAACATTTGACTGCCACATTCATCTAACTGAATGATATTTATATGCAAATGCACAGAAGTAAAATTTAGAGCATAACAGCCAATAGATCATGTTCTAGTTTGCAGTAACCTGCTTTCTGGAATTCCTACATTAGATTTTTCATTTTCTTTTCTTGTGTGTGTGTGTGTGTGTGTGTGTGTGTGTGTGTGTGTGTGTATTCAGTTGGATTATTTGACAGGAAAAGTTTGGGGGCATTTTTGTTTTACAGAGCCTAAAAGAATTCTTGTGGGTGATCTGATTCCCTTGTTCAGAAACCTCTCGTTTCATTTCTCTTTGTGGATTTTCAGATTTTCTTTTTAATCATTTGGCCCACATGGGCTTATCTCTTGTTTCTCTCAATCATATTCTGCTCCAGTCAATCCACTTGCATTGGTTGTGATATAGGTTAGTGTGCAGATAACCCAAATAACAAAGGCTTAAATGTAAGGGCCCCACCCCAACCCCAACACATGTGCACCAGTCTCAGTTGCTATGGCATTTCTATTCTATGAAGTTACCAGTTATTCATCTACCAATCCTGGGGTGTTGCCTTCATCCACATAAGCCACGATGGTGCATCACCATATGAATGCTTCGACCAGAAGAGAGGGATAAAAGGGAAAGGAGGACACACTTCTTTTCTCTAAGGGTATGATCTGGAGATTTCCTATATCGCTCTGCTCACATTTTATTGGCCCCAACTGAGACATACACCTACACAAAAGTTGTAAAGGATTCTGGGAAATATAATCTTTATTTATTAATAGTACTGGGGATTGAATCCAGGTACATTCTACCTCTGAGCTACACCCTCAGCCCTTTTTTTAAGAAATTTAAATTTGAACAGGATTTTGCTAAGTTATTTTGTGCTGGCCTCAAATATGCAATTCTCCTGTCTCACCTTCCCAAGTATTGGAATTACAGGTGTGAGCTACCATACCCCACTTATAATCTGTATTTATGACAGCCATGTTCCCATATTAGAAAAAATTATTAGTAGTGAAGAAGGGAAAACAGTTATGGGAGATTATCTTTGTTATTCCTCTCATGTGTTGCTTCCAACTGGCTCTCATACTTGGATGTTCAAATTTACCATTCTTCTCAACTTATCCATTTTCATCTCTTGCTTAACCATTTGGATAAAATGCAGTTGCTTCCATGAAACTTTAATTTTTATTAACCTCATTGGCTTACCCTAAATATTCTAAGAACTTCTGATTCTAAGTTCTTTTCTCAGGTATTTGGTTGTTATTGTGTTTGGTGGTATTTGCATTTTTCGTTTGACACTAGTTGTCTTGTGTCATCATTAGATGTTGAAATTTACTTTTTATCTCCTTAATGAACCTCTGGTGGGAATTCCATAAATGTTGACTTAACAAAATCAGAGATTTAGCAACATATGATATACTTCTCAAGATGGTACTAAGTTTTTCTTTTTCTTTGTTTTTTTTTTTTTTTGTAGTACTAGGAATTGAACCCAGGGGCATTCTACTTCTAAGCTACTCCTCAGCCCATTTTATTTTTTGTTTTGAAACAGGGTCTCATTAGGTTGTTGAGAGTCTCACTATATTGTTGAGGTTGGCCTTGAACCTGCAATCTTCTTGTCTCAGCCTCCCAAGTACTGGGAATATAGATGTATGCCACTATGCCCTGCTCATTCATCATCCTTTAGTCAATGTATGAAGCTTTATTATGAATCATTGCTGTACCATCCTTCTCATATTTTCTTGCCCAAATATGCATGTCCTATTGTCTTGACAAGTTCTCTACTATCTTATAACAACTAGGATGAAAGCTTCGTTCCCCCCACCCTTTGAAACCTTGTTAATCTTTATACTAAATTTATAATATTCTGCCGATGCCCCCAAAGATACTTCTAATGCTCCATCCTAGTGCTTTTGGTACTCACTGATGTACATTTCTGATTGGAAAATGTATCAGTCGGGGGCTCAGCGGGAAACAGATGGCTCACACAAATAGAGTAATTAGGAAATGTTTAATAAAGAAACTATTTACAAAGAGGCAGGCAGGGTTAAGGAAAACCAACTAGGGATGCTAAGTATGCTGGGGTCAGCACATTGGGAAAACACAGTCCCAAGGCTTAAGGGAAAAAGAAAAACATTGGATTTTAGAGTTAGCAGACAGTACCTGGAGAAGAGGAGATACGTCTCAACAGGGGCAGAAACCTACAGGAGAGAGACCCATTGGCTCATTAAAACCCTATGGGGGAAGGGGGTGGGTAATAAAGGCCCCAGTTTCATTCTCCTACTGTCCTTTATCTCCTGCTAGTTCCTCTTCTTGGTAGAAAGTGACAGAAATACTGAGGTTAGTTGATAAGTTCCTGAAAGAATGACCCCCAGGGCTGAGAGCAAGGCAGAGAACATGAAGGGACAAATGGACAATGCCCAGTATGGAAAACACACCCATTTTTATACAGCATTTTCCATAGTGGCCAGTTACAATTGTACCTTTTTGTTTTCTTAATATTTCAAGGAAGCAGTTGAATAAATGGTAATATATTACAGGTAAGCACCTGCCTTTTTTCTATTGTCTGCTTTTACTTGGGCACTAATCCTAAGGCTTAAAGGATTCAGAGTAGAATTTATATTGGAAACACTGAAACAGAAATGAGTCCATTCCAATAATATCCTTTTAGATCTTTAAAATAGGAACATTATTCAACTTAACATTTAATTGGGCAAAGCCATTCTACACCCAGCATAATTTAAGTATTGTCAGCAAGTTTACAGAATGGCTAAAAATACAGGCGTGTAATAGAGGACATCTCCTTTGTCTAGAATGCTCTGTAATTGTGGCATTTAGTTATGTAGGGGACTTCAACACCATATGTTTTGACAAATACTTGGGGTCATAAGGGTATGTATAATGGAAGGACATAATTAAAGTTTAATCTGTTCAGTAAAAAGGCACCATTAATTACTTTAGGCAATTTGTTGGGTTATTAATTGGTTCTGGAAACATGTCAAAATACTAATTTAAATGGAATTTTTTTCCCTAATTGTCTAGACAGCCCCTCGACCATATACTGCCCCAGGAAATATGCAGCCTCCAATTCGATTACAACCTCTTCCCAGTAATCCTGTAGTAGGAAGAGTTCCAAAGATAACTTCGGGATCGAGATCAAAAACCTCATTGCTGGAAAATGAAGCTCCATTTCCCATTGGGGTAAATGCTATTTTCTTCAAGAAATGTCTTTTTATTCTTGATCAGAATATTGGGTTATCACAGTTTTTAAGATATTGTATTCGATTAGTCCATCCAGTAAAATCCATACTGTGCATATCATATATTAAACACTTACTATGTACTTCTGATTAGTTATATCTTACTCTAACTGGAAGGCCTATAATTTCTTTTATTGAGCAGAAAGCATAAGGAATAGATTTGTAATGATATATGGTGATTTCTCATTAATTTGAAAAGTTGACTGAAAAACAAAGAGGAAAGACTGTTCATCGTCAGACATGTCTTCTATCAGAAATGACCCAGTGTTGACTTCTTCCAGATTTTAAATGCATGAGACCTAGAAATGAAACTTTCTAAGAATAGGTTTGCATTTGCATGCCGACTTACTTTCCCATCAGTGTATGAAATTGCTTCGAGTTTGACTCTTAGAAGGTCGAATATAGAAGGAAAAGAATGTCCGTCTTTTAAAAATGCTGAGTTAATCACACCCAGGAGTTTGAGAGCTTCTCTTTCAAGGTCATGTCCCAGGTAATCGTCACTGATTTAAATAGAGCACAGGAAGGAGGTATGGTAACTATGAAATATGAGTTATTTAAACAGGGAGGGATAATTAGGACATTTGCTAACCAGGGAGGGTACTGTTTGTGTTTCTCACATGGAGAAGAAACATTTGCCAGCTTAAGAAAGAACCTGTGTCATGAGTATAATTGTCATTTTGAAATGGGTGAATTATGTTCTATTCCTTATTAGGAAACACAAGACATGAAATTAAGATATTTTTATCTTTGACAGATAGCCTTGACACTAAGACTAATTCAGATAAATAGTGATTGTTTCACAGTAAAAGGATAAATGTAACTCTAAAAATAATCACTAGTATTTTAATCCATTTAATGTGCTTTTTAGCTTATGAAACACTTCTCACAAACTTTATTTCAGTTGATTTATCTCAGAAAGCAGGACCAATTAGTCCAAACATGGTGGCTCTTTGTCTCAAGAAGACTGATTAGAGCTAGGCAGGAACTTGTTGGGTCATAAGTCAATTAGTTTGGTACCTCTTGGGATCTTGTCTCTAATTGAAGACCTACAGATTTCTGACTGCAGCCAGTGTCCAGGAATGGTCAGTCTGGGAAATTGTCTTGACCAAGCTAAAATAACTAACAACAAGGTCACTTTTCTCTCTAGAGTAAACCAAAATAGGGAATTGTCATAACTAAGGACAATTAATTCACCAAGAGATAGTAAATAGTCAAAGCTTATAGAAGTGTGTTCCTCCCTTGTAGGCAGAGCTGCATGGAAAGCCAGGTCACAATGAGAAGGTTGCCTGGTGAACATGGAATCAGAATGAGGGACCTGGTATCATGGAATGTTAATAGGATCAGGCTAAGATGGCCTGATGTGCCCATCCCATCTTAGGAATGGGCTTGCCAAAAGTACCAGGAAATTCAAAGTTCTTTGGCTAAATCTCTCTGTATCCTCCAGGGATAACTTTACCATTAGGATTGGAAATATTCAAAGTCCAATGGGTAGGATTTCCTCTCCCCTACATAGTACTCGGATGAGTACTTTCCACATTTGCCAAGGTAATTATATTCTTTTCTAAGATCCTATAATTAATTCTACTTTGACACCTTTCTTGTTAGATATGTGAACACTATCAATTAGATAATGTTTAATTTCTTCTGGCTAGGGAGCAATTTTATTTTTTCCTTTTAGGTGATTTTCCAAATCTACTCTGAGCTAAATCACTAAATCAGCATAGGTTCTTTCATATTTTCCTGTTTCCAAGTTTTTGGGTTGTAGATTATTGAAAGATAGACACTTAATGGTAGCACACATATGCTGACAAGATTAAGATCAATTCCGTGTTAGTTTCAACTTAACCTCACTTTTCATTCAGTAAATATTTATTGGACACTTGCTATGGGCTAGGTACTGATCTAGGAATTGGGGTGATATATCAGTTATCAAGGCAGATAAAAGTAACTTATTGGAGTTTATAGTGTAATGTACATAAGCAACATATACTGTGAGAAAAAGATGTTATTTTTTCAGTAGTAATAATGATGAAAATGCTTTAATATAAAATCAGACAAGAAACTGCTAATGATGTACAGTAGTCTGCATGATCTCTGAGTATGTAGTGAGCACCTAATAAATTCTTACTACTTTTTTTTATGTTTTTATTGGTGCATTGTAGTCTCACATCACAATGAGTATCAGTTTGGTGTTAACATACATGCACACAGCT
>PVJS01022362.1:0-21247 GCA_004027185.1 Glis glis
CGCCAGTGCTAGGCTACTCCAGGGGAGCCATGTTTCACCCGCTCTTTTGCTCAGTGTTGGGGTGCTCCTGTGCCTGGCTGCCTCATCTATGTCTCTCCTATGTCTGCATCTATGTCTGCATCACTTTCTTTGCAGGGGCTGAGGTTCGCGTCCCACCCTTTGCGGTTGCCGCTGTTGTAGGTGTGGATCTGGTTCAACTTGGGCTTCATCATAGTCCCACATCAACTGCTTTCGATGGTGGACTATAATCGCTGGTTTCACAAGAATCAGCTGTTTCTTTGCTGGAGGATTCCGGGGACCACGGTGCTGGCGTGGCTCAGCCAAGATGGCGCCTTTGTCTCCGCTCTCTGCTCACCAGGTGAAATGCTTTGAGCTCGCTAACGGCCTCCGCTATGCTCATTCCACTGCACTTTGTCTCCCATTGTTTTGTTGAGTGTTGGCCGCCCTTGTTTTCTTATCAAGAAGCAGTCTTCCCGCCCGCCAAGCTCCGACTCTCGGAGCGCAGGTGAGACACTGCCTCTCGCTATCCTCACCATCTTGGTTCCGTTCCTAATGAAGCTTTAAATCCAGTGAAGGACATAAACATTAATAGAATAATTACACAAACAAATATAAAATTCTGTGCTCTGCAAAAAAAAAAAAAAATTCAGATTCCAGGTTGTGGTGGAAAATACACACACTACACATCATTCCCCTTCATGTCAGGCCCTTGGAGCTGGCATTTTAGAGCCTTAAGAAGGAAGTTAAAACCCTGTGACCCAAAAGCTGTGCTGAGTCAGATCTCAGTTCACCCTGTCATAGGGAGCACTGGGAGGTGTTGCTCATGTACCAACAGGGACTGGAGGATCACAACACATTTACCCAAGTGTATGTACAAAAACTAGACATTTGCACCTGGTCTTGGACCAGAAACCTCCGGGTATTCCTCACATAACGTAGGACCCAGGTTGCATAATGCTAGCTGTGCAAAACCTCAGAGTGAAAGGGAGGAAGGCGAGAGGTATGAAATTGCCATCGGAGAAGGGGGAGTAACTACAGTTTTATAGTTGACCTGCCACCTTACTTCCTCCAGCAGCACTTGGTGCAGATGGACATGGAAGGAACATAAGTGAATTCATCCAGGAGCAGAGATTTTCCAGACCAATGTGATGAAGAAAACAGAGGTGACAGGGAATTTTTGACTACAGGGATGAGTGTTTTTGAAATCCTGAGCCTTAGACGCTAGAGTGGAGACAAAGGAAATGAAGAAAAAAGATGCTCAGGGAGTTATTAGATTACAAGTTATGAAGAGGTTGAAGAAAATTCTGGTAGCAGTGCTGAACAAGCAACTGTCAGGAAAGGAGACTGTGGTCACAGACAATGCTGTATAACGTAGTGATTTTGTAAGTGGGTCAATGAGAAGTGCCAATAATTAACACAAGAGGGAATGGCAGAGGCGGGGAGGGGATCGTGACTGATTAGAAGACCAAGGAGCCCAGAGTCAGGGGAACAGAATGGGTTGTGAATGTCATCCTTAGTCATGGGATGGACTTAGTCATGAGTGGAAAGATGGGAGGAGCCAGGCATGGTGACACACACTTGTAATCCCAGTACTTGGAAGGCTGAGACAGGAGGATTGCAGGTTCGCAGCCAGCCTTAGTTACTTAGTGAGGCTCTCAGCAACTTAGCGAGACCGTTTCCAAATAAAAAAATAAAATAGGTCTAGGGGTGTAGCCTGGAGTAGGACTCTGGGTTCAATCCCCAGTACCAAAAAAAAAAAAGATGGGAGGAACTGAGATAGAAAATCAACCAGGCATTAGCCATTCAGAATGAATAGTAAAGGAAATGATTAGAAGAGTTGGTATATGCTAGCAAGCAATAGGATTGAGGGTAATAAAGCTAAATGGAATGAGCCTTACGGGAGAGGCTTTCTACAAGGTGGTAGAGGAATGGAGGCGGCAACGGTGAGCTATAGGAAGACACCAGCCTTACCTTCAGGTCCTAAGGTACATAGGGTTCATGAAAACAAACAACCATAGCCACTTACAAGAGCTCCAGGTGCATTCTGGGAAGAGTAAGGTGTCCTGTAAGGCAAGGAGGCAAAGGGAACACTCCATCCAGAGGCTGGAGATATAGGGATGGCACCACTGGCAAGAGGGCTGTAATTCCAGAGGGAACAGTAGAAGGGTCTAGAAGTTGAGGGAAGACAGAGTGGCCACTCCAAGAGTAAGGAAGCAGCAAGCATGGTGGGAACTTCACTTGTGCTTCGACTGAATGAAAGAGAATGGAAGGATGGAGGATTTGGGGTCTCAGTAGTCAGTTATTTATTTATGGTACTGGGGATTGAACTCAGGGGCGCTCTACCACTGAGTTACATCCCATCCATTTTTTATCTTTTGTTTTGAAACAGGGTCTCACTATGTTGCCCAGGCTGGCCACAAACTTGTGATCCTCCTGCCTCAGCCTCCCAAGTACTGGGATTTCAGGCATGCACCATCATGCCCGGCTCCAGTAATCTCTTTTAAGGAAAGTAGTCATCAGTTCTAGAAGCCAGAGACTTAACTTACTTGGCTGAGATGAAGGTGGGTCCAGAAACTATAGATAAAAGTGCCATTGGACAAGCTCCCATTCACTGAAAAATATTATGTGACAAATATTACTTGTATTTGTTTCATTTAAATCTTTTTTTCTTGGCGGTACTGGGGATTGAACCCAGGGGCATTCTACCTCCAAGCTACACCCCCAGCCCTATTTTTTTTATTCTTTATTTTGAAACAGGGTCTCACTAATTTGAGGAGGGCCTCACTAAGTAGCTGAGGCTGGCCGCGAACCCGGATACTTGGATACCTCCCAAGTACTGGGAACCCAGATACCTCCCAAATACTGGGATTACAAGCGTGCACCACCACACCCAGCTCATTTAAATCTTCTAATAGCGGAATGAGTTAAGTGCCATTATTTTTACTTTACAAATGACAAAACAGATTTAGAGAGATGAAGGCCTCAAAGCCAGGATCTAAAGTTCAGCAGAGGTTGCCACCCATGGTCCACAGACTGTGATGTTCATGAGTGTGTTGTTTGGCTTATATGTGTTCAAAGAAAATACATACAGCTCAGTAGTTAGAGGAGTTATCCCTTGACCCTGTTACTGGTTTTTAATGCTATTGGATTATCCTGTGAGCATTGAAACTGGCTAGCCTCCTTCAACCTAAATGTATCTGACTCCATATTTTGCATTCTCAAAGTATTCAACAAGAAAAGTCAGGTTCCATTTATGGTCATGACCGTGTTCCACCTACACAATGCAGGATTGTGATTGCAAGAGAATGAAAATGCATGAGATGAACTTTACATTTTGCCTGGATCAGGGGCAATTTCCAGAGGGTTGAGAGGGAGGAGAAGCCCAATCTGAGAACAGCAGTCTTGCCAAGCTAATGCAGGAGGAGCCAGAGTTTGGACTCCTGAAGCCGCTGGAATCCATGCATCATAGCTTCACAGAACAGCAGCTGCACAGAGGTCCAGAAGTCTTCATGGGGGAATCCTACAGTTACTGGCTAAAGGCTGAGCTGTGTATATACAAGGTGAGAGTCTACAGGGCCTAGCAAAGAGTAGCTGATGCAGAGCTGAGAGCTGACTGGTGATAAGAGAGGTCACAGAGGCTGAGAGAAGGATTTCCAGTCCAGCCAGTGTTGAGAGGCCAGTTCAGAATCCTAGACACTGAAACTCCAGAAATATCATGTGTTAGGAACAAGGACCATAACCTTAAGTAAAGGCCACACCCTAAGAATAAGGAGAGCAAGGGGCAAAAACCAGATTTGGAGACATGGGTGAAAATTGCTAAAATTGTTCATAAACAAATCTACAGATCCAAGAAGCCCAGTAACACCTAAGCAGCATAAACTAAAAGAAAATAAAAATCGAGCCTAGGTAGATTACTAGGCAAATTGTATAAGAGGAAATTTCTAAAGGATCTATAGGGGGGAAAAGACATTAAATACAAGGTTACATATGATAGTTGATTTTCCATCACAAACAATGGAGGATAGAAGACAAGGAAATGTCCTCTTTAAAATGCTAAAAGGAAAAGTCTTCCTACATTTCTTTAAGCAGTGACTCTGTCCTCTACGACAAGAATGAGAAAACAACATTTTCAAATAAAGAAATGCTATAAGAGTTTTTATCCAGCAGGACTGCACTATTAAAAAAAATGCTAAAGGAAGTGCTTTAGGCTGAAAGAAATGATACATGTGGAAAAGTTGTGTTGACCCAAAGGAATGAATAACACTGGAAGTGGTAAGTATTTGAGTAAATATAAAAGCCTAGCATTGTTTTTTTCCTTTCTTAATTTCCGTGAAAGGCAACTGATAATTTAAAGCAAAAATAATGGCATTGTGTGGTAGGGTTTATAACATATTTACAATTAGAATATACAACAACAGTCACAAAAAGGATGAGGATAAATGGAGTTATTCTATCAAAAACTATCCATTACAATAGTATCAAAAAATAAAACACTTAGGAATAAGTTTAACCAAAGAAGTTCAAGGTTTGACCATTGAAAACTATAGCACATCATTGAAATAAGTAAAAGACCTGAATAAATGGAAAAACATCCTGTATTTATGGATTAGGCAATATTTTTCAGAGGGAGCTTTTTATAAATTAATCTACAGATTCAACGCAATCCCTATCAAGATTCCAGTTGCCTTTTCTTTCTTCACTTTTGCAGAAATTACAAAGCTGATCCTAAAATTTGTACAGAAGTTCAAAAGACCCAGAATAGTTAACACAATTCTTACACTTCCCAATTTTAAATTTTATTATGAAGCTACAATAATGAAGACTATATATAGTACTTGTATACACATAGTCTATATGGTATCAATGGAACAGAATTGAGAGTCTAGAAATAAACCCATACATTTATGGTGAATGCATTTTTGGGAAAGAGCATTAAGACAATTCAATGTAAAAGAATGAACCCTATAACAAATATTATTAAGACAACTGGATATTCACATGCAAAAGAATGGAACTGAACCCTTCTTCACACCAGATTCAAAATTAACTCAAATATAAGACTTAAATATAAGAGCCAAAACTATAAAATTTAGGAGAAAGCAATGCATAAATCTTCATGACTGGATTAGGCAATGGTTTCTTGGATACAACTCCAAAAGCTTGAACAACAAAAGAATAGAAGAATTGGACTTCTTTCTAAATTAAAAGCTTATGTACTTCAAATGACATTATCAAGTAAAAGACAGACCACAGAATGGGAAAAAATATTTGAAAATCCTGTGATAAGAGATTTGTACCCAGAATATGTAAAGAATTCTTACAAGTCAACAAATAACCCAATTAAAAAATGGGCAAAGGATTTGAATAGACATTTGCCAAAAACAAGAAGAACAACAACAATATCCCAAACAAAACACCACACAAATGTGCCAATAAGCACCTTAAAATATATTCAACATCAGCCGGGCATGGTGGTGCATGCTTGTAATCCCAGTACTTGGGAGGCTGAGAAAGGAGGATCTGGGTTCGCGGCCAGCCTCAACTACTCAATGAGGCCTCCGCAACTTTAGTGAGACCCTGTTTCAAAATAAATAATAATATAGGGCTGGGGGTGTAGCTTGGAGGTAGAATGCCCCTGGGTTCAATCCCCAATACCACACACACACAAAAAAAATATGCTCAACATCTTTAGTCATCAAAAAATACAAATGAAACCACAATGTGATACCACTTCACACCTAATAGAATGGTTGCAATTAAAAAATAGACAATAACAAGTATTGGTTAGCATGTGTAAAAATTGGAAACCTTGTACATAGCAGGAGTTGTGTAGTTGAGTCCTGAGGGTTATAATCTCATCAGTGGAGAGAAATCCATTTAATGGATTTATCTGGGTGGTAACTGAGGCAGGGAGGGTGTGGCTAGAGAAGGTGGGTCCCTGGGGTGTGGCCTCGGGTATCCCCTTGCTTGCATTCCTCTTGCTTCCAGCCTCCATGATGTGAGGAGCACAGCCCATTGCGCTCTCTTTCCCTCTGCTTCCCGCCACCATGCCCGAGATCTGCGGTCCCCAGCCTTGCATGGACTGAACCCAAAATCGCCAAGGAAACCGTGAGCAAATAAATCTTCCTTCCTCTAGGTTGTGTGGCCAGGTTTACTGGGATTCAGAAGTGAGAATTTTAACTAAGATAGTATGTGACCTTAAGTTTATTTTCATCCAATTTCATTTTCATCTAGTTGTCTCATTCCATCACATTTGGTGCTGTTATCCTAAGTATTCATTAATTCTGCCAGTTCTATACTATCTGCGAGTTTGTTAGGAACAATCCTTCAATCATCATCCAAATCATTCTAAATTGATAAAAATGATTATCAGGACATCTTGAAGGACACAGACTGCAACATAATATGAAAATTTCTTCATGCATTCATTAGTTCCCTTGTGTTTCTGGCATCCAGCCCAAAGGTGCTCAGATCTCAGTACATTTATGAGCCTCCTGAGTAGCTTGTAAATTCCTTAGACTCACCTCCAGAGATTCTGATTCAATAAGTCCAGAATGCTGTCCAACAACTGACAGATAAAATTAACATGCACATACACATACACAGACCACACTTCTGGATTTACAGAAGACCGGTTTCTCTCTATTGTGATAAACATGGTAGAAAAGTCATGTCACACACCTTGCTGAAGGCAAGAAGATATGTTATCTCTTGAATTTACTTCTTCTATCATCCTGGCTTCCTGTCAAGAGAGAGATTGGGGTTAATTTGACATAAAACCCAAGTTTTGTGAATACTACAAACTAACATCCATAGACTATCATGTGAAATGGTGTCCCCCCAAAAATCTCACTAGAGACTCAGTGTCCAAGGTTTTTGTTTTGTTTTGTTTTCAGTACTGGGGCTGGAACCCAGGGGCCCTCTACCACTGAGCTACACTGACAGCCCTTGGTTTTTATTTTGAAAGAAAGTCTCCCTCAGTTGCAGAGGCTGACCTCAAACTTTCAATCCTCCTGTCTCAGCCTCCCAAGTACTGGGATTACAGGTGTGAGCCATGTCCAAGGTTTTTATTGGGGGCCAGTTAACAGAGGCACACTCTTCCTAGAATGTTATAAAATTTCAGACTCCCCCTAGGAAAACAAGTGTTCAGTATAACAGAAAACTAGGTTCCCAGATGCCAGTTAAGGGCCACCTCGCAAGCAGGCCCTTTCTAAAGACAGCAGTCCCAGACTCTTTTCTGCACACATGCCTTCACTCATGAGATTCAAATGACCAAATTAGATATAGGAATTATATAAGCAAAGGTATTAGATTCATCCATGTTCAAATAAAGTTAAACAAAGGAAAATAAATGGCATTTAAAACAGTAATTAACATTTTACCCTAAAATATACTTTAAGTAGACCCACCAATAAATTTTTTGGTATGCTACCAAAACAGAAGCAATCATAAGTAAAAATATTACGATGTTTTCCTAGACTTGTAAAATCAATGCATATTTGTTATAGAAAATGTGGAAAACCCAGAAAAATTAAAGAAATAAGATTCATGAACTGGGCATGGTGGCGCACACCTGTAATCCCAGTACTCGGGAAGCTGAGACAGGAGGATCTTGCAGGTTTGAAACTCACCTCAGCAACTCAGTGAGGCTCACATCAACTTAGCAAGACTCTGTTTCCAGATAAAATAGGGCTGGGGGTATAGCTCAGAGGTAGAATGCCCCTGGGTTCAATCACTGGCACCACAAAAAAAAAAAAGAAAAGAAATAAGATTCGTGGAAAGTCTCAACTCATAGATCACTGTTGGCTTTTTCTACTTATCTACATATATTAACATACTTGATACCACACCTAATATTAAATCTTAGTCATCTTTATCTTTTGTTTATCTTTGTTATCTTTGTTTGTCCATGTGATCAAAAATTCTAAATAAAAATAAATTTATTTTAAAAATTATAAGTAAATAATTTGAAAGAAATTCAAAAATTTCAAAAAATTCTAAATAAGCATTTGTTTTTGTTTTGTGGTACTGGCAATGGAACCCAGGGGCATTCTACCTTTGAGCTACACCCCCAGTCCTATTTTATTTTTTATTTGGAAACAGGGTCTCACTAGGTTGCAGAGAGTTTCATTAAGTTGCTAAGGCTGGTGGCAAACCTGTGATCCTCCTGTCTTAGCCTCCCAAATACTGGGATTAAAAGTGTGGGCTACCATGCCTGCATGACTCTAAATAAGCATTTTACTAATAAAAACATTTTATCTCTGGTTAAAATTTCTTTTTCCTTTTTCTTTCTCTGAGCTACACCCCAGCCCTATTTTATTTTTTATTTTGAAACAGTCTCTCACTAAATTGCTGAGACTGGCCTCAAACCTGAGATCCTCCTGTCTCAGCCTCCCAAATACTGGGATGACAGGTTATCATTTCTAAAGCCTTTCCCTTTCTATTGGATATATAGGTTGTTTCCTGTCATTAATAATTTTCCAACCCCTCCTAAAATCTTTCAATGGCCAATGGCTTCCTATTGCTCCTGGAATAAAGCTAACGTCTTTCCCATGGTCAAGGAGCCCCACAAGATGTAGGGTTTCCCTCCCTTCGCGAATCACTCCATTCATTCCTATTCAATCTCTCCACTGAATACCACCACCTTCTTTGAACTCCTCAAATGTTTCACCATCTCACAACTCATGATTTTGGCGTGTGTAGGTAGCCCCTGCATCATACCTTGCAATGATCACAGTTTTAATTATCCATGTAATTATCTAAGTGCAAAATTTTAAAATGTGTATAGCCCCTGATAGGTGGTAATTTCCACGAAGGCAGAGCCTAGATCTGCCCCATTCACTGGTATATTCCCCATGGTAAATGGTGTCTTGGAGCATAAACATACAAAAATAAGCGTGGAGTTGAAGAATCAGCACATAAATAAAAGGATTCTAAATCACTTAGAGTATTTGATAACTTTATTCACTGGACTCTCACATGTCTTGTCATTAAATGTTTTCTTTTCATAAAACTTTCATTTCCTCGTTATACCTTCTACTGCTTTTTATGGTAACTAATTAAAGGTATTTAATTCTGCTCATATTTTTCTTTACTTCAGGCCTTTTATGTAACTATTTTATTCATTCCCATAATTTTTAGATTCATTCTTCAAATTTTTTTGCAACAAAACCACAATGGCTGTGACTTATGATACTTTGAGTAACAGTATATTTTGCCATTTACTATTTTATTCTCATCATAACTTTGAGTAATTACATGTCAACTGTGAATCAATAATTTCATATTTCAAATAATTTCTTGCCATTTGGTGTTTTGCTTATTATATATTTGAAAAGCTGATCTCTTATGTCTTCGTGTCTGCTCTTTCAAATTTATGGAGGTATAATTATAGATAAAGGTGTTGACTGACATATTCTTGCTTATCTTTAAATTGGGATGTTGGGCTAAAATTGAGTGACAGAAAGGTGGATTTTTCCTTTTGCTGAGTTGTGGAGGAATTGAGTCCCCTGGACTTCCTTGCAGGGAACAAGGTCAGAGGCACCTTAACTGGGGAATGTGAACCAGTTCCTGCAACCCGGTAACAGTGTGGGAGCAACATGATAGATGCCTGGAGGGTCCTAGGGAAGAGAAGTAGGTTTTAGTTTGTGAATCCTAGCAGCATTCCTAGGTCATATCCAAGGTTTTCTTTTGTATCTTGGATCTCATTTTGTTATCAGGTGGTGTTAGTAGAGTTTGATTAATTATCACAACCTGATCATTAATGATTAGCTGAGCTCTGGGTGATACTAGTGGATGGGCCGGTGAGCGCATTTGCGATGAAACTGCGCAGACAGAACAGTGGTGGCCCGAGGCAGCCAGTCAAAAAATAATATGTTATTGTCCAAAAAGTCAGAGGCAAAGGCCAGAGGGAGGCTGCTGGCCCCAGCGCACAGTGAAATGAGGCCTGGCCTGGGGATCATGTGAGTATTCTACAGGGAGGCCCAGAGACCTCGGGAGGGGATCTGGGTAAATGCTTCACTTTCCTGTGGTCAAATATAACGAGGGCTCAGATCCTTTCATTTAGTCTTAACAGGAAGTGCTACTTCTGACAACTGCAGAGGTCAGCCACCTCGGCGTTACAAACCAATAAATTTGTTTAATAGGCAGTCTGGGAGACAGGATCTACTTTTCCAGATGCCGTCATGACTTCCTGCCACCCAGCCCCCTGATTACTGCTCGACAGCTCTATTCCAAAATGTGTAATATTAATCACATCACTTTAAAAAAAAACACTGAATGTAAGTAACAATAAATGGGGCATCTTTATATATGAGAATATGGAGAAGGAGCCACAAATATTTGTGTAATTAAACCTAGAAATTCTACATAATAGAAACATCTTAATATAATCAAAAGTAGAAAGAAAAGCATTAAAAGGGATAAATATTTCTAAAAATCCAGGTCAACAAAAGTGCCTTGAGGCTGGGCATAGTGGTGCACACCTGTAATCCCAGTACTTGGGAGGCTGAAACAGGAGGATCACAGGTTCGAAGCCAGCTTCAGCAACTTAGCAATGCCCTTAACAACTTAGTGAGACTGTTTCCAAATAAAAAAGTCAAACAGGGCTGGGGGTGTAGCTCGGAGGTAGAATGACCCTGGGTCTAATCCCCAGCACCACACACACACACACACACACACACACACACACACACATACACACACCTTAAAACTCTTGGATAAAAAGCAAAAAGTATTCATTAATTCAAAGGTATAACATTGATTAGTAGTGATAAGGAGAAATACATATTATTTAAACAATGAACATAATATAAAGGTTTGGAATTACATAAAATTTTAAAGAGATAAAATAGGCAGCAACATGAGTATAAAGTAACATAATATTTTAATAAATTAAAGGTATTTATATATTTAATATATCAAATTGCAAAAGGACAATGGTATATTCTCCACAAAACAGGCTCTCCTAGCTTAGATTTCCTGGTAGAATGAGGAGTAGCAGACCATGGCACAGGCAATAGTACGTACACCCTGAACTATCTTCACTGTTCATTCTTTATTATCTATTCCTGTGCTGTTGAGGGTAGGGCATACATTGTGCTCAACAAATAGCAATAGCCCTCAGTTGTCACTTCCTTTCATACTTGTACATAAGTGCCAAAGCATGGAAATGTTATGTGCAAAAAAGGTATCTATCACAGTGTAGTTTATACCAGTGAAAACATGGAAATGATCTAAAATGACCAGGAATGGGAAAATGATCACACATCCCATTCTCTAATAGCTCTGTGACATACCTTGGATCCCTTAGATGTAATGATTTGAAAGATTGTCAAACTAGGAAAATTCTTATGATTGGATAATAAAGGCAAAACAATGTAACCTATACACATGCAATGAGTGTATGTCAAATTTATAAAATATGCCAAGAGCTAGTAAAAATAAAATGCTGCTGATAATTATTGTGGTGACAAGTTATGCATTTTATTCTCTATTTTTTGGTATAGTGAAGTAACTTTTATAAGAAAAATGATATATATGAAGTCTCTGTTTGCCTCCTTGTTTTTTTGTTTTGTTTTGTTTTTGCTCCATAGCACCAAATCCTCAAGCTGATTACAACTATGTGGCATCCACAGATTCACATTTTCAGCTTTTCTATTAGGAGCTTCAAAAGGACTCAGAATCCCTAGACCTGGGCACCATCATCAGCCATGTTGAAAGTTTTTTTGTTTTTGTGGTACTGGGAATTGAACCCGGGGGCATCCAATCTCTGAGCTATACCCTCAGTCCTTTTTATTTTTTTTATTTTATTTTAGGAACCAGGGATTGAATCCAGGGGAATTCTACCTCTGAACTACACCCCCAGCCCTATTTTTTATTATTTACAGAGGGTCTCACTAATATTTTATTCTTTATTTGGAAACAGGGCCTCACTAAGTTGCTGAGGCTGGCCACGAATCTGTGATCCTCCTGTCTCAGCCTCCCAAGTGCTGAGATTATAGGCATGCACCACCACCCCCAGCGATGTGGAAAGGTTTTAAGGAGGAGCACCAAAAAGAGGATACTCTTGTGGAACAGATGAATGATAAGCCTCCAGAAGAAAAGAAGTGATGTTTTAATAATCAGGAATCTTATATGTTTTTATTCCCAGGTAAAGATCGCCCTTTGAAAGAGCAAAGAAGCCTTCCTGCCCCTAAGGGGGTAAACTTAAAATGGAATTGTGCTAAGTGGTCAGGTCATCCCTCTGTCTATGGCAGAAAGGAGAAGTCAAGAAGTAGACAAAAATATCAGACTTTTGAGTTCCACTTGCTTGTGATAGCTACAGAAGCTCAGGAAGCCTCCACTGGGGAAAGGGATTAGAGGAAAGGCAGGATGTTCTGTGTTCACCAGACTCCAGCCCATGCCCTAGGCTGCTCAGAGTCCACCTTCTGAATTTAAAACCCCACCTCTCTCTTTCTCCCCCTTTCCAGTTTTCTCAGCCAAGTATACACTAGCAAATGGGAAGAGTTAAGACCTTGTATGTGTCTCCCTGTTAGTAAAGAAACATAAACAAGATTGCCCTACGTTTACGCAGCACGTGCTTTGATTACACCTCAGGCCCAAAGACATCTAAGCACCTCTCTGGGCCAATAACATAATAGCATAGATAGGCAGAATTTTTGCGTACCTTCAAACAGGTATGATTAGGGACATATACAGCCTTTACTTTGTATGTGGTAATGGAGATTGAACCCAGAGGCATTCTACCTCTGAGTTACACCCCCAGCCCTTTTTTAGTTTTTTGTTTTGAAACAGTCTCGCTAGGTTGCTGAGAGTCTTGCTAAGTTGCTGAGGCTGGTCTTGAACCTGTGATCCTCCTGCCTCTTGAACCTGTGATCCTCCTGCCTCAGCCTCTCAAGTACTGGGATTATAGGCATGCTCCACCATGCCCAGACAAGCCTTTACTTTTAAAAGGAGAGTGATTGAATTCTGCTCCAGGAGGACCATAGTCACTGTCCTCAGACTCTTCTGCCCTGTCCACAGACCCATCAAGTCTGACTAGAACATGTTTCTCAGAAGCCAATGCCTCCCACCACAAGTGCCTAATCAGACAGAGCATTTTTCAGCCACCTACAGAACTACCCCTGAGAATAGTACTCAAGACAATTTTGACCATCTAGTTACATCTGCAGTAATGTTTTCGCTTCCCTGCAACTACAAACCCAGGCAGCTGGCATGCTGACTCAACGGATTCTCCATTATAGGAAGTAAGCTCCATGGGAAAAAATCAGAGTGGTTGGTTGACTTTGGAGGAGAAGAAAACAGGAGAAGAATATCTAGAAAGAAACACAAGGGAACTTTCTGGGTTCTCTATCTTTTTTCATTTGTTTGTTGGTTGATTGGGTTTTTCTGTTTGTTTGTTTTTTATTTTGGAGTTGTTTTGTTTTGTTACTGAGGATTGAACCCAAGGGCCGTCTACCTCTGAGTTATACCACAACTCTCTTTTATTTTTTATTTTGAAACAGGGTCTTGCTAAGTTCTGAGGGTCTCACTAAGATGCTGAGGTTGACCTCAAATCTGAGCTCTTCCTGTCTCAGCCTCCCAAGAACTTGTATTACAAGCATGTGCCACCATACCGACTTAGGTTCTATATCTTTAATAGGGGTTTGGGCTACACAAGTGAATGCATTTTGTAAAAATTAAGAAAATTAACACTTGTAATTAATATTTGTACATTTCAATTATGTAAATTTTATGTCAAAAAATTATAAACTAAGAACTGGGGATGTAGCTCAATAGTAGAGTGCTTACCAAGCATGTGCAAGGCCCCAGGTTCAATCCCCAGGACTGAAAAAAATATATATGCATATATATATATGCATACAGAGAGAGAAAAAACAATTTTGGGGGGCGGTACTAGGGATAGAACCCAGGGGCATTCTACCTCTGAGCTACACCCCCAGCCCTATTTTTTATTCTTTATTTTGAAACAGGGTCTCACTAAGTTACGGAGGGCCTCCTTAAGTAGCTGAGGCTGGCCGCGAACCCGGATCCTCCGGTCTCAGCCTCCCAAGTACCAATTTTTAACTTTTATTGATGCTATACATGGTATAGTATAGTGATGCCAGTACATGAAGTGCTGCAATGTTCCTTGAATTACATCAACAAAAATAAGATGGATTAATGACTGGTTGGAGGGAATGGATAGATAGGTATTGATAAGGCAAGCATAGTAAAATGCAAGTAACAGAATGTCGGTAATGGGCATAGAAGTGTTCACTGTAAAATTCATTCAGTTTTTCTGTATGTTTGAACATTTTGCTTAATGAAATGTTGGGGGGGGAGAACCAACTCACACTCTCAGGCTTAGCTCTAAATCAATGATGAAGTAAACATACTACGTTGCCCCTTCAGCCTCCAAAGACCTCGTCCACTTCTAATCACTTAAAAAATTTTTTAATTAAAGCTTCAGCCTCTCAAAAATAGAATTGTATATATTGTTTCAATATACTGAAAATACTATGAACATCTCAGGGTTCAACTTCAATTACTTTGCCTGATGTGGAGGTTCATATTAAGAGCTAAGATTCTTATATTGTGATCACCAGAAACTGACTCTAATTGAAGCAAATGGGCAATTTTTAGGAAAGAATCTCCCAGAATTGAAAGAAGGCTTGGAAGCCAGGCATGGAGCAGACAGAATCTAGACTGCTCCAGAGAGTGTAGCGGCAGAACATGTGCCAAAATGAGAGAACTACAATTATAGCAATTAATAGACTTTCATCATTCTGTTCCTAATCTAAGTTTCAGGCAGAGATTTCAGTTGGCTTTACTTGACCATCCCACTGGATTCTATGGAGAAAGAAAGATTACTTCCAAATGGAAATGTGAATGTTATCGCCAAAAGAAACTGCAATGGATACTAAATGAAAAAAAAAAAACAAAGCCTAAAAGCAAAGTGAAAAACAAAGACTACACAGCACATACATTTTCCTGTCACCCTTAACAAGACACTAAATGCCTCATTATTTACTTGCTAAACACCACTCCGTTTTTTATCCCCCTCTGCCTCTCCTGTTTTGTCATTCCAACTCTTGTCTTGTGACCATCTTAAAATTTCTATCCAAATTTCCTAAGTCATATCTGTTTCCCTTCTCAGCCACACCAGGCTAAAATTTCACAGGGAAGCCTGATGTCACCATGCCCTGTACCAGGGCTGACTTAACAATTGACCTCTCTCGTTCCCCGAGATCTTGATCCACTAGTGCTTCGAAACCCAGATCACAGCCGGGCATGGTGGCGCACGCTTGTAATCCCAGTACTTTGGGAGGCGGAGACCGGAGGATCCGGGTTCGTGGCCAGCCTCAGCTCTCTCGCTCTCTCTCTCCCTCTCTCTCTCTCTCTCTCTCTCTCTCTACTTAGTGAGGCCCTCCGCAACTTCGTGAGACCCAGTTTCAAAATAAAAGTATAAAAAATAGGGCCGGGGGCGTAGCATGGAGGTAGAACGCTGCTTGTGTTCAATCCCCAGTACTGCAAAAAAAAAAAAAAAAGAAACCCAGATCACTTTGGCATCAGAGCTATTTCCTGAAGGGAACATTCTTTTTCTTTTTTTTTTTTTCTTTTTGGCGGTACTGGGGATTGAACCCAGGGGCATTCTACCTCCAAGCTACACCCCCAGTCCTATTTTTTATTCTTTATTTTGGAACAGGGTCTCACTAAGTTGTGGAGGGCCTCACTAAGCAGCTGAGGCTGGCCGTGAACCCGGATCCTCCTGTCTCAGTCTCCCAAGTACTGGGATTACAAGTGTGCGCCACCACGCCGGGCTAAAGAGGAACGTTCTTCTTTGCGTATCAGTGCAGATGGGTCCCAGGTCCAACTGGTTGTCCAACACAGAACATCAGAACCTGAGCAAGCCCAAGGAACCAGTCTACCTACCCGAGTGCCACTCTCTCTAGAACAGGAGTTCTCCACACGCGCTCTAGGGTGACTGCTTCTTAGGAGAGCAGCTATTTTGACACAGGAGAGCAATGAAAATTTCCAAAGCGAGACAGCCATGCAAGCAGCTGGATTTGAAGGAAGAGTATGGATGGGAATTTCTGGGTAGGGAATGGAGACTTGGCTCTGGAGCTGCACATGTGGGCCGAGTGTGTGTGAGTCAGGAAGGCCTGGCTGTAAGGCTGACACACTAGCACACTTGTTGCTGGTGCCTCTGGGGTAATTTGGAGCACACCCAGCTAGGATCAGCCCGCTGGCGTGGGAGGCCCTAGACCAGCTGGAATTGTTCTTTCCATGGGCACCGCGCCCCTGGATTTTCAGGGTGCTCTCATACCACTGGCTCTGTTGTGAGAGGGCACACCCATCAACAGATAGCGGCCCCGGGGGTTCCCCTCACCTCTCGGTTTTCCAAGCTTGACTTCATTTTCCCCGGAGCCCCTTCTCCTCAGGCACTGGTTGCAGGGGTCTGCAGCTGCTTTATTTGGCTAGGTTTGTCCTTGAATATGGAATATTAACTGGGTTAAGAGTCTACAGCTGTCTATTCATATTCAGAAAAATTTTTATTCTAGTTCTGGCTTGACAAATTATAAATTGCTTGAGTTTGGGAAAACAATTCAAATTTCTCTAAATTGTGGTTTCTGCATATGAAAAAACAAAATCTGTCCCATGTACTTTAGATTGTTATAAGGATCCAACATCATAATTTTGGGGCATTCAACTATAAGTATCTAATGCATTCTGATAAAAATTTAATGGGTTCTCTCAATATGAAGCCTCTTATAATTTTAAGACTGTTGTTTGCTTTTAATTCTCTTTAGGTTGCTTTAAAAATATAAAAAAGATTAAGTGTAATGATTATAAAAAGAATATATCAAGATTATAGTTTTTTGCTGTTTTGGGGTTTTTTTTTTTGTTGTTGTTGTTGCTGTTGTTGTTTGGTACTGAAGACTGAAACCAGGGGCATTCTTACCTCCAGGCTATGCCCCCAGCCCTTTTAATTTTTTCTATTTTGAAACAGGGTCTCACAAAGTTGCTGAGGCTGGCCTTGAACCTGTGATCCTCTTCCTGTCTCAGCCTCCTAAGTAGTGAAATTACAGGTGTGCACCTCCACGCCTGACTAAGATTATAGTTTTTAAATAAAGAGACACTCTAAAAAATTATCCATAACCTCAATGTAGTGTGATTTTGAGAAAACTTAGCTTTTGACTATGCATATATTTGCCTATATTTGTGAACACAAAATTAGGATCAGAGATACATGTTATTTGTAAACTCCATTTTAAATTTCACAGTGTATTACAAATGTGGACATGGGGGGAACACTTTGCAAAATGTGAAATATCTTGCAAATGTTTCCTATTATTTCATTATAATAATTATTTTTACTTTGACCCAGCAAAACTTAATAATTTTCCTAGGATAGTGGTTAATTGTAAGATTATATTTTTATTCTTTTGGCACCCAGGGCCTTGCATTTGCTAGGCAAGCTCTTGACCACTAAACTACACCCCCAGCTAGATTTCCATCCTTAAGAAGCAATGTTGTATTTAAGAAGAAAACAAGCCAAAATGTACAGAATATTGAGAGCTAAACAAAGAGTGTAGGACTTGGAAAAAGACTTGCAGGTGTGAATGTTAAAGTACTGTAAATATGAATGAGTCTGCATTTTGGAGTCATATACACTTGGATTTGAATTCTACTTCTGTCTCTTCAAGTCTGTTTTCCTGTGTATTAACAAAACAAAATACAGTTTTCTCTCTCGTTTTTTTTTTTGTTGTTGTTTTTTTTGGGGGGGGTTGGTACTGGGGATCGAACCCAGAGGCATTCTACATTCCCAGCCCTTTTCATTTTTTTATTTTAAACCAAGGTCTCACTAAGTTGCTGGGAGTCTTGCTAAATTACTGAGGCTGGCCTCAGACCTGTAATCCTCCAGTCTCAGCCTCTCAAGTACTAGGATTACAGGCATGCACCACCATGCCCAGCTCAAAATATCATTCTTACCCTAAAAAAAATTCTCACTTCATATTTAAAATACACATAGGGAAAAATAATAAATAGTACCTACCATTAAAATATTACTACCATTAATATTAGATCATGGATATTTTAAAAGTAGAAATAGAACTTCAAAAATACAGAAGATTCTCTGGCTTTCACAGTTTAATTTAGGGGTTGTCGGCTATCATCCAACTGCCACAAACCTGTCTCCCCCCTTTACCTAGATAAAAAATTGGACCATTAAAGTCTTTCCTAATACCACTGTACTAGTAGGATAAATTAAAATACATGATCAGAGATTTCACAAAAAGAAAAATATAATTTTTTATTCAAAATTGGAACTGCTTTAGTGAGACCCTGTTTCAAAAGAAAGAATACAAAAAATAGAGCTGGGGGTGTAGCTCGGAGGTAGAATGCCCATGGGTTCAATCCCCAGCACCGCAAAAAAAAAATAGCAATGATAGTACATATATTATCATTATAATTCATAAATTATGATAAATGATCATGACAATGATAGTATATACATTTTCATTTATTATGTTATTAAAGGAAAACAAGCATGAGAGGCACTCTACTGGCAACTCTCCAGTAAAATAAATACTTTCATACCCTGGGGGTGGCAGCAAAAACTGCCACAGAACTTCAGAGAGTTTCCTGATAGAAAGTAGGAAGATCATTTAAAAAATAATAGCCACATCAATAATTCTAGTGCTAGGATTTTTTCTAACAAAAATAACTTAGGTTACAATAGAATCTTTATCACAGATGTGGTTACTGTATTTTTATGTTAGTGAAAAATAATACAAAAATTTTAAAATATACTTTTATTAGTGCACCGTAATTAGACATCATAGTGAGATTCAAAGTGATACAAACATGCAAGCTCACAGCATTTGGTGTGGTCCCCTCCGGATCCCACCTATTCCTCCTCCCCCATACATGTTAGTGAGACTGGTAGTGGTATCGTCATCTATGGACTAGCATTATCTGAGCTATTTCCTTCATCAATTCTCCTTTTTTCCTTCTCTACCACCCTCCCGCTGGCCCCTTCGACTATGCTACTGGTCTCTCTCCTCATTTATCTGAAATCCCTTTCATTTTCTATTTTCTCTCTAGCTTCTACATATGAGAAAAAAAAACATAGGACCCTTGACTTTTTGAGACTGGCTGATCTCACTTAGCATAATATCCTCCAGTTCCATCCATTTTCCTGCAAATGGCATAATTTTGTTATTTATGGCTAAGAAAAATTCCATTGTACCTATATACTACATTTTCTTTATCCACTCATCTGTTGATAGACACCTAGGTTGGTTCCATCATTTGGCTATTGTGAATTGTGCTGCTATAAACATGGATATGAGTGTATCACTATAGTACTCTAACTTTAATTCTTGTGGAAAGATACTGAGGAGTGGTATAGCTGGGTCATATGGCAGTTCCATTCCTAGTCTTTCGAGGCACCTCCATACTGATCTCCATAGTGGTTGCACGAATTTACAATCCCACCAATAGTGTATAAGAGTTCCTATTTTCTCACATCCATGACAGCATTTATTATTGTTTGAATTCTTGATGATTGCCATTCTAACTGGAATTAGATGGAATCTCAGGGTAGTTTTGATTTGCATCTCCCTGGTTGATAATGATGTTGAACATTTTTTATATATTTTTACTTCTTCTTTTGAAAAGTATCTTCAGTTCAATTGCCCATTTTTACTGGTTTTTTTAGTATCAAATTTTCAAGTTCTTTATATAGTCTAGACATTAGCTCTCTATCAGAGGAATAGCTAGTGAAGATTTTCTCCCATTCTGTAGGCTCTCTCTTCAAACTCTTGATTATTTCCTGTGCTGCACAGAAGCTTTTTAACTTGATGCCATCCTATTTATTGATTCTTGGTTTTGTTTCAAGAGCTTTGGGGGTCTTATTGAGGAAGTCTCTACCAGTGCATATATGTTGGAGAGTTGGTCCTATGATTTCTTCTAATAATTGCAGAGTTTCTTGCATAATTTCTGGGTCTTTGATCCATCTTTTTCCTAATTTTTTATTTTTCAAATGCTTTTATTGATGCATTATAGTCTCACATCACAGTGTAGTTCATAATGATAGTGACATACATGCACACAGTACTTGGTGAGCTTTCCCCCTGGCTCCCTGCCCACTCCCCTCCTTCCCCATACATGATATTAAGATTGGCATTGGGGGGCTGGGATGTAGCTCAATGGCAAAGCACTTGCCTTGCAAGTGCAGTGCTCTGGGTTCGATCCCCAGTTTCAAAAAGACAAAAAAAGATCCCAAAAAAGATTACTGTTCTCATATATGTACATGATGGCAATGGAAGTGTTTCCTTAGTAATTCTCGCTCTCCCCGCCCTTCCCCTCCCCTAGACCTCCTCCCTCACTCCACTGGGGTTTCTCCTCCATAATCTAAAGTCCCGCTTGGATCCCAATTACTCCCTAGCTTCCCCATATGAGAGAATATATATGACCCTTCACTTTCTGTGGTTGCTAGTCTCACTTAAAATAATGTTCTCCGGATCCATCCATTTTCCTGCAAATGACATAATTTTTGTTCTTCTTTATTGCTGAGTAGAATTTCATTGTGTGTATATCCCATAATTTTGTAATCCATTCATCTGTTGATGGACACCTAGGTTGGTTTCATAATTTGGCTATTGTGAATTGTGCTGCTGTAAACATGGATATGCTTGTATTACTATAATATTCTGATTTTAGTCCCTTTGGAAAGATACCCAGGAGTGGTGTAGCTGGATCATATGGTAGATCCATTTTCAGTTTTCTTTTTTTTTCCCAAGCTACACCCCCAGCACTATTTTTTATTCTTTATTTTGAAACAGGGTCTCACTAAGTTGGGGAGGGCCTCACTAAGTAGCTAAGACTGGCCACAAACCTGCGATCCTCCTGTTTCAGCCTCCAAAGTACTGGGATTACAAGTGTGCGCCACCATGCCCGGTATCCATTTCCAGTTTTCTGAGGAATCGCCACACTGATCTCCATAGCAGCCACACTAATATTTTTTAATTATTGGTGCATTGTAATCATACATCTTGATGAAGTTCAGGGTGATAGAGGCATACATGCACACAACACTCATTGAGCCCTCCCCCAGTTCCTGCCCTATTCCCTCTCCCTCCCCTCCTTCCCGAGCTCAGCACAGTGATTGGCTTTGATAAGGTTGTGTACTTACATCATGTCCATTGAGGTGTTTCCCTCTTCCCCCCTCCCACCTCCCTCAGTTAGGTCGCCTTCT
>PVJS01022363.1:0-30602 GCA_004027185.1 Glis glis
CAAAAAAAAAAAAAAAAAAAAAAAAAAAAAAAATTCTCTAGTGAAATCATGTAGGCCTGGATAGTGCTTTCAATTTTCTTAAGGATTGCATGGCTATCTAAATGGTTTATTTCATAGTAAGTGAATTGCGATAGTTCATGCTCTTTGAGGAATTTGGTCCATTCATCTGAGTTGTCAAATTGTTATGTGTAGAGTGGATTACAATATTATCTTATTATCCTTTGGTGTCTGACAGGTCTGAAGAAATATCCCATTTCATTCCTAATCATGGTAATTGGTGTTTTCTCTCCTTTAAGATGTTTTTTTTTTCAGTTCGGCTAGAATTTTATCAATTTTACTTTTCAAAAAGCCCACTTTTCATTTCATTAATTTTTCTTTATTATTTTTCTCTTTTCAGGTTCATGGATATCTGCTCTTGTCTTTATAATTTCCTTCCTTCTACTTGCTTTGGATTTATTTTGCTCTTGTTTTTCTCGTTTTTTGAGGCAGGAGCTTAGACAGTTGACTTGCAACTCTTCTCTAATGTAAGCATTCAGTGGTGTAAATTTCCTTCTCTGCACTGCTTAATCGAGGCCCTCAAATTTTGTTATGTGGTGTTTTCATTTTTATTCAGTTCAATAATTTTTTTTCTGTGGTACTGGAGATGGAACCCAGGGGCATTCTCCTTCTGAGCTACACCCCCAGCCCTATTTTATTCTTTATTTTTTGAAACGGGGTCTCACTAAGTTGTGGAGGGCCTTGTTAAGTTTCTGATGCTGGCCATGAACCAGTGATCCTCCTGACTCAGCCTCCCAAGTACTGGAATTACAAGCATGCACCACCACGCCTGGCTCAATAATGTGTTTTTAACATCCCTTGAGACTTGCCATCAAATCCTGGATTATTTAGAAGTGTATCATTTGGTTCTCAAGTGTGTGGGGATTTTCCAGTTGTTTTTCTGTTATTGGTTTTTCGTTTGAGTTCGTTGTAGTCAGAGAACACACTGGATAATTTCAATGCTTTTAAATCTGTTGAGGTTTGTCTTACTGTTCAGGATGTGGTCTCTGTTTCAAGACATTTGAAAAGAAAGGACATTTTGCTTTGCTGAGTGGAATGTTGTATAAATGTTGATTGTATTGTGTTTGCTGAGGTTGTTTTCAAGTTCATTTATTTGCTAGCTGACTTTCTGTTTAGTTGTTTTATCAGTTGTTGATGAAAGAGTGTTGGACTCTTCAACTATAAATGTGAATTTATTAGTTTTTGCATATATATTTGGAGGGGTACTAGGTATTGAACCCAGGAGCATTCTACCTCTGAGCTACACCCCCAGCCCTATTTTATTTTTTATTTTGAAACAGGGTCTCACTAAGCTGCTGAAGGTCTTGCTAAATTGCTGAGGCTGGCCTCCAACCTGTAATCCTCCTGTCTCAGCCTCCCAAGTACTGGGATTATAGGTGTGTGCCACCATGCCCGGCTCGTTTATTTATAATGCCCAGGGTCTTTAGCTGTGCTTAGCAGGAGGGATAGGTAACATTTTTGTATACTCTTATCTTCTCCAAGTGGCAGTCTTACTTCTTCTTTTTTTTTTTTAGCTTGAAAAAAATTTGAAATTCTGGCTTCCTAGCTCTAGGAAATCAGAGGCAGCAAATTAGGGCAGGGGATGGTGGTAGCTCCTGAAGAGGCAGATGAATGGACAGCATCTAGAATTGACAGGTAGTGGGGAAGGAAGAGCTAGGGACGTTTTGTAGAGCAGTCATAAGAACACAAAGATAATCGTCTTGATTCTTTTGATTCAGGGGAAAACATCACTATACAACTCAAAGATCCTGGGGATAGAATAACAGTTATATGGTTTGATTTTTTTTAAATGAAGGACAAAATTGACATAAATTTGAAGTCATTTTGAAGGTCTTATTCTTCTTAATACGGATGCAATAATTGTAAATAAATAAAATATTAGCAAGTTGAAATCACCATTATATTAAAAAATGAGATATTGATGTCATATACTCATTACCTCTAGGAAGTGAGGTGATTTAATATTAGGAAACAAATTCATAAAGGATGTACTGTAGTACTCAGGAAAAGGAGGAAAAGCCACGCAGTTACACTATCCCAATAAGAACGAAAAGGCACTGAACAAAAAGCAGCATCCTTTCCTGATGAAAACAAACCGCCTACTAAAAACTAGAAGACCATTTCTATAACAAATACTATCTGACCCCAGTCAGCCACTAGCATTAAGTGCACCATTTCATGGTGAAAATCCAGGAGTTTTTCTTTGAGGAATAAAAGAAATACACCCATCTTCGCCATTCTGCAAATGCAAGCCAATGAAATAGTACAAGAAAAATAGGACGCACAGACTAGAAGAAAGGAAGTGTAAGCCTTTTCATCTGCACGCGGTGGACGTCTGAGCCATAGTGTCTGGCTGCAAGCCCGCCTTTCTATATTCTGGCCCCCGATGCTGGGGCTGAGACTATAAACCACACTTTGCCTTTCTGGCTGGCTCTTCTTCCACCAAGGTGGAGGGGAAGGGGCACGTCTTTCTCTTTGCTTCCCATTTCTGTTACGGTCTCATCCCAGCCTCTGCACCCTGGAAGCAGCCGTTCACTCTCGTAGCAGCAGCTGAATTCAGTTCTCAGTTTTCCTATCCTCATAGACACTGCAGAGATGACAGGACCATCTGTCAATCACACCTCCTCAGAGGTATGGGTCTACCCTGGGGCCTCTCCTCCAAGTCTCTAAATATT
The DNA here is from genome assembly GCA_004027185.1 of Glis glis. Classification (NCBI taxonomy): domain Eukaryota; kingdom Metazoa; phylum Chordata; class Mammalia; order Rodentia; family Gliridae; genus Glis; species Glis glis. The sequence goes on from PVJS01022363.1 coordinate 2,733, forward strand.
AATATTTTCAGCTTTTAACTTAGGATCGCCCAATCCAGGAGTAATATCTGCCTTTGCAAGTTCTACCTTCATGATACCTTAGGGTTATCCTGTTGCTTTTCAGCTTTTCAATACCTAGTTACCAATTCCTTTTATTAAATTATCTCTGCCAAAACGACACTGAGATTCCATCTAATTCCAGTTAGAATGGGAATCGTCAAGAATACAGATAATAATGAGTGCTGGCAAGGATGTGGGGGATAGGAACACTTACACATTGTGGGTGGAATTGTAAATTAGTACAACACTATGGGGATCAGTATGGAGGTTCCTCAAAAGACTAGGGATGGGACCACCATGTGACCCAGCTATCCCACGCCTTGGTATCTTTCCAAAAGAATTAAAGTGAGAATATTACAGAGATATGTGTTTATAGCAGCACAATTCACAATAGCCATATCATGGAACCAACCTAGGTATCCATCAATAGATAAGTGGATAAAGGAAATGTGGTACCTACACACAACAGAGTTCTACTCAGCCACGAAGAAGAAGAAAATTATGTCATTTGCAGGAAAATGGATAGAACTGGCGAATATTATGCTAAGTGAGATCAGTCAGTCTCAGAAAGTCAAGGGTTGTATGTTTTTCTCTCATATGTAGAAACTAGAGAGAAAATTGGAAACACGAAAGACTTTAGATAATGAGGAGAGAGACCCATAGGAGAGTGGAAGGGGATTGGGGGAGGGAGTCGGGGAGGAGAAAAAAGAGGATTGAGGAGGGAAACAGTTCAAATAATACTATGGCAATATATGAAGGTATTACTAGCAATTTCACTAACATGTGTGGGGATAGAGGAGGGGATTTCGGGTGGGATGTGGAAGAAATACACCAAGAGCTGTATGCATGTGTGTTTGTATCACGTTTGATCTCACTATGGTGTGTAATTGTAATGCACTAATGAAAGTCTTAAAAAATTATCTCTGTTCAAATGACTGATGTAGTTTCTGTTTCCTGACTGGTCCCCGACTGACACAAACTCACAAGAGAGTCCGATATGGTTGTAGCTGGTTAAAACAGAAGTATCTGTAAAATTTAGCTTTTATACCTGCAATAACTAATTAAGAACTCTGACTTGCTATTTGTGAAGGCTGGCAACCTTACATATGGAGAAGCTTCTACAAGTGTTTTGGGGTGACGTGTTGATGGGGATGGTGTGCGAGTGAGTATGGGGGTCCTACCCAGGGTTGTCTGTATCATGAAAGTATCCCATCTCAAAGTTTGGATTATTAATACATTAGGAGGACCTGGAGTTGAAAGTAAATGAATGTTTTATAAATATGATGTTTGAGCTGGTCCACGAAGGACGGTGGGCCCCCAGGAATACTATACATACAGTAACAGTCAAGTGAACATAACACTAGCCCCACCCACTACCCAGGATTTTGTGTGTGTGTGTGTGTGTGTGTGTGTGTGTGTATGTGTGTGTGGTACTGGGGATTGAACCCAGGGGTACTCTACCTCTGAGCTAGACCCCCGGCCAAATTTTACTTTTTATTTTGAAACAGGGCTCTTGCTAAGTTGCTGAGGGCCTCACTAAATTGCAGAGGCTGGTCTTGAACCTGTAATCTTCCTGTCTCAGCCTCCCAAGTGCTGGGATTATAAGTGTGCGTCACCATGCCGGGCTCAGGAATTCTTGATGTTCTTTGTTTTGTGAAGTCACGCACATGCCCTGACTCAGTGGTGTTCCAGAGCCTCCCTATGTCAATTTGACCGTGATTAAATCAGAGGCTGAGTCTCTAAGGCCAACAACCTAGGAGCTGGTCTGCTGAGTCAGTGTCTCTGGGAGTAAAGTCTCCCTGAAGAAGGTGCCTGGACTCTGCTCTCAACGCTCACAAGGTGGGGAGTGCATCCCCCCCGCAAGCAGCTGGTCATCAGAACACAGTTTGTTCATGTCTGTTGAAGGGTGATGCCTGAGAATTTCTACCACCACTCCTTTTATTTATTTTACTTTTTAAGTATTATTATTATTATTATTATTATTATTATTATTTTGTGGTGCTGGGAATTGAACCCAAGGCCTTGTGTATGCTAAGCAAGCACTCTATCAATGAGTTGCACCCCCCAGCCCCACCCCAACTCCTTCTAAATTTACATAAATACAAATACTTAGGTTTAGGTTTGTATCTAAGAAAGGTCTGGAGAGACTGCAAATTGTGAATAAGGCTAGGGGATTGGGGGGGATGAAAGCAGGGGATGGTTTCATTTTTCACATTTTATACACTTCTGTATTGCATTCCAAAATAAACCCCTCGACAACAAGAACACAATATTTATTAATATAACAGTAACAAAGCAATAGCATTAGAAATAAAATTCTAAACTCAAACCCCCTCCAAAACATAATCATTTTCATTCATTTTGAAATATAATAGCTCTCTCCCTTATTCGTGGGGGATACCACTCCATGATCTCCAAAATGGTTGGTAGTACTGAACCCTACATATACTGTGTTTTCCCCATACATATACACCTGTGATAAAATTTAATTTATACATTAGACACAGTAAGAGATAACAATAATAACTAATAGCACAACAGAACAATTATAACAATATACTATAATGAAAGTTATGTGAATGGGGTCTGTCTCAAAATACCTTACTGAGCTGTACTACCCTTCCTGTGATGATGTGAGATGGGTCAATGCCCGTGACAAGATGATGTGAGGTGAATGACCCAGGCATCATCATGATGTAGTGTTAGGCTACTTACTACCTGACGCTTACTTGGGCGTAATTGAGGCGATACCATGACAACAGTCGATCTGATATTGAGACAGCTACTGAGTAACTATCGGGCGGGTAGTATATACAGCGTGGATATACTTGACAAAGGGATAGTTCATATCCAGGGTGAGATGGCATAAGATTTCACCACGCTACTCAGAAAGGCATGGCATTTAAAATTTACAAATTGCTTGCTTCTAGAGTTTTCCATTTTAATATGGCCATAATCAGTCTCAGATAACTGAAACCATGGAATGCAAAATCTCCGTTACTGGGGGACCATTGTATTGTTTCCCCCACCCATTATCGCCCAATTTCAATCATAGGATGTGCACTGTTGTGTATTTTATAGTGCTGCTTCATATTTTAGCACAACTGTTTCTCTGTGTTGCTAAATACTCTTTCCAAGTATCACTTTCAAACTGGAAGTAGACTTGAAGGTACCAGTGAATCACAGCACAGCCACATCTTTCCTGAGCCCTAACTTAACCAGCAGGGGAAGGGAGGAGAGTAGTTTATTTTGGGTGAGTTCCTTTTTTCCTTTGTGCCTTTTTTTTTTCATTTTCATTTGGAAAATGAGGCACTGAAAGTAGGTTCTCCCTCAGGTCCCTTCTAGTTATCAACTATTAACTTCATGAAACACATCATAAATAAGGATCATTTGGACATAATTCTTTGTAAATCTTTATTTAATCCACCAGCTTTCCTGTTTTAAGATCACTTGGCGTAATGCAGGTCATTTATCGTCATGATGGATACATGATGTTGGATATAATTCCCCCTCTCATAGATGGAGAAACTGAGTCCAGAGGTGTGGGATGATTTAGCACAGTTTTGTCCTCTTATCAAGGCAACCCGGGGTGATGGATAGCAGAGGAGAGCTTTGTGGCGTAGACAACAGGAGGCAGCTTTGGTCTGATTATGAAATAGATCCATCATTTCTCTGCCACCTCCCTCTGTCCTCTTGGACTCCAAGTCACCATTTCTCTGTGGCATTTCTTCAGGACTTGTTCATGAACAAACCTTTGGAGCTCCCACACATACACACACATACACACACACACACACACCCCACACACGACAATTTGGTCACACCTAAGATGCAGATAAAGCTGTAGGGAGCCTGCAAAAGGATCTGTAGATAAAAAGTCCGGTATCTGGGCAGGTAACACCCAATTACAACAGAGCAGTGTTGACTTACACTTTTCCTTATCGGGGGGAATCAGGTATTCGTGTAAATCAGAAAAGGATTTGATGGATGCCAGTTCATTGGCGTCTCCAGCCAACGGACAGGTTTGGTTAAACAAAATATATATTCCCCTTATCTCTGGCGGGCGACTATCGCTGAAACTCCCCGTCTCCCCTCCACTCCTCCGAGCTCTATAAAGACAGGGGCCTTATCTAGAGTTTGTAAGAGCCTCATGTCTCGGGGGTCTGTGCTAAAATCACTCTGACAACCCTGCAACTCAGGCCCGGCCCAAGTCATTTGGGCAGACAGATGATCCTCCCTTATCTCCAATTGTCTTGGCAGTAAATGTCTCTTTCTGAGGATGCTTGTTTAGACTACCCCAGGGGAAGCGCAGGTACCAGCTCTCTGGGTGGGAGGAGAACCCCAGCCCGGTCCACTGGCCTGCGTGTCCTGAGGACTGACTTGCAGGAAGAGCAGACTCCTCCCCCTCCACGTGGTCGGCAAACCTACACAGGGGAGATAAAGCCAGTTACAGTCACAGTCAAGCGAGAAGGCAGGAAGTCTTGAAGAAATAAGGTTGGGGACAGACACGGAAAGGTGAAGGAGGTCAAGGGAGGGCAAATAGCTTCAATGAGACATGAGGGAGGTGCCAAAATTTTGGTGCCACTTCTTGAAAACGACAATGGCCTCTTTGGAGACTGCGGGCATCAGGCAAGGACAGGGACAGGTGGGGACACAGTGAGGTGGACCCAGAGGCCTGGGCAGGGCTGGGCCCCTCACCTGGAGAGAGGGTGGCCTTGGCCTCACACTCTCCCTCTGTGCTCTAGAGCTGGCCTTTTGCAAGTGTGGTCCCCTGCCCTGTGCCCAACACGTGCCCAGGGGCGGGGACACTAGTGGCTTTGAGTTGGCCTTTTCTCTTACTCCTGGGCACCTTAGTTTAGGTATAAGCTGGTTAGAGTGACGTCCAGGGATGGCCACCAAGTCTTTCTGTTCAACATCCTGCGAGGACTTGTACATCAATGCCAACTGTTCCCCTTAGGAGTCTCTCAGTCACGCCTCGACCACTGAGGACAGACGCCTCGCTGTCCCCGGGCAGACCCTGTGAGCTCTGTGCGGGCGGTGCAGGTCTTCTCCCTCCCAGCTCCTGAGCCTCAACTTCCCTTTCTGTTTTGATTTGCCTTTCTCTAATGGTGAGAGGTGGCGAACATCTTTTCATGGGCTTATTGGCCACCTGTGTATCTTCTTTGGAAGTGTCTATTCAAGTCTTTTGCCCATTTTTATTTATTTATTTTTTTTGCGGTACTGGGGATGGAACCCAGGGGCATTCTACCTCCGAGCTCCAGCCCTATTTTTTATTCTTTATTTTGAAACAGATTCTCACTAAGTTGCAGAGGGCCTCACTAAGTAGCTGAGGCTGGCTTCGAACCCAGATCCTCCCATCTCCTGAGTACTGGGATTACAAGCGTGCGCCACCATGCCTGGCTGCCCATTTGTAAACATTGGGTTGTTTATTTTTATTTATTGTTGAATTGCAGGAGCTCTTTATATATGCTGTGTATTAACCTCTTATTGGCTCTATGGTTTGTGAACATTTTCTCCCATTCTGTAGGATGCATTTTCGCTCATTGTGTCCTCTGATGCACAGAGGGGTTTTTTGTTTGTCGGTCTGTTTGTTTGTTTGTTTGTGGTGCTGGGGATTGAACCCAGGGACATTCTACCTCCAAGCTCCATCCCCAGCCTTATTTTATTTTTTATTTGGAAACAGGGTCTGGCTAAGTTGCTGAAAGCCTTACTAAGTTGTTGAGGCTGGTTTCAAACCTGCAATCCTCCTGTCTCAGTCTCCTAGTACTGGGATTACAGGAGTGCGCCACTATGCTCGGCTCAGTTTATGTTTGATGAAATCTGATTTATCTGTTTTTTTCTTTTGTTGCCCATGCTTTTGGGGTCATCCTTTCTTAGTTTCAAACCTATTCTTTTGGTCTGTACGGACACCAGGCTTGGAGAGTGAGGCCCCATTTCTTGTCTGCATGACCCGACCGCGACAACCTGGACAGCGGGTCCTCTCCCAGTGTTTGCGCCCTCTCTGCGTGGCCAGCCCAGCCAGCCCAGTCTCGTTTCAATGATATGGCTTCAGATTTCTTTGCAAAGCTACAATTTTCCAGACCCTGTGGCCTCTTGCTTTCCCGAGGGGCACATTTATAAACAACTTCGGTGTCCTTGTAGAGACTGTCTTGAGCTGGTCTTGGGAAACTGGGGATGGGGGATTCCCATGAACACAGGCCCCAGACCAGAGGTCCAGGTCCCCCATCTCCTGCTGTGCAAGAGAGAAAGAGGAGGGAGGGGTCATAGCCACTTAACTCATTTCTCCCATGGAGGGGTAGACCCTTCAGGTAATAGCCGGGTCAGAATTTTTCTTTTCTAGCCCAGCGTGGTGGCACACGCTTGTAATCCCAGTACTTGGGAGGCTGAGACTGGAGGATCCAGGTTCGCGGCCAGCCTCAGCTACCTAGTGAAGCCCTCTGCAATTTAGTGAGACCCTGTTTCAAAATAAAGAATAAAAAATTGGGCTGGGGGTGTAGCTTGTAGGTAGAATGCCCCTGGGTTCAATCCCCAGTACCGTGCGGAAAAAAAAAAGAATTTGTTTTCTCTCTTTAAAGTAAACTCTTGCTTGAGACCCTCCTAGTCTGTTCTCTAAGGTAAGCATTTTGTTTTTGGCCTCAGATGCCAGCCTGTAATTCATTTTATTTTAGTTAGGAAAATTCTATTTTTTTTTTTTTTGCGGTACCGGGGATAGAGCCCAGGGGCATTCTACCTCCGCGCTACACCCCCGGCCCTATTTTTTTATACTTTATTTTGAAACCAGGTCTCATGAAGTTGCGGAGGGCCTCACTAAGTAGAGAGAGAGAGACAGGGAAAGAGAGAGAGAGAGAGAGAGAGCTGAGGCTGGCTGCGAACTTGGATCCTCCGGTCTCCGCCTCCCAAAGTACTGGAATTACAAGCGTGCACCACCACGCCCGGCAGAAAAATTCTATTTTAACTGTGAAGTGAATTCATGCTCCCACAAAACTTTTGGAAAATCCAAACACGTACAGTGAGGAAAGCAGGAGCCACCCATAAGCCTGTGTTCAGCTGCAGCTGCGTCCTGCTGTAAGAGGTAGGCTAGAAATAGAGAGACAGATGTACGGACAGACAGACAGAGCTCTGCACATATTTAGACGTGTATTCTCATGGTCGACATCATCCTGTATTTCATATTGTCACTCTCAAACTTCCAGCACCTGCTCCTTGCCTCCCCAGGAAGCAGAACCCGCAGTGCTCCGCCCCTCGCCCTGAGCTCCCTCCTCCTGCAGGTGGCTGCGTTCACCTTGATCTCCTATGAAGCCGCCTTCTCTTCTCTTGTGGATAGGACCTCACACCTTCCAGCAATCCTGCCTTCTTTCCTCTGACTTGTCCATTCTTTTCCTCCTTCTGGATCATTCCCTCCACCATCGGGCACAAGTATAATATAACCCTTCTTTAAAAACAAACTTCTCCCTCACTTAATTCCACATTCCCCTGAAGAAGGAGAGGGCCGTGCAAATTCTACCAAGGGAGAGGAGTGCGTTTGGCCGTGCTGTACGACACTTGGACCCAGGCCGTGGGACGTGGTTCTGGACCGAGTTGGGCTCAGGGTGCTGGGCGCCATGTGCTTCATTCTCTGGGAGACAGGGAACCACTTGGGGTGTTGGAGGACGTGGACCTTCTTGTTTTGCCTTGCCAAGGTTATTCTGGCAGCAGTGGGGGGGAAGGGAGGGGGCTGGGAGGTGTCCCTGCCCAGGCAGGAGGTGACCCTGTCCTCAACAAGGAGGCAGCCATGGAGACAGACTGACCAGAGGTGGGAGCAAAATCCAGGCCCAGTCCAATCGTGGGACAGAAGGTCTAGAACAAAGGGGCGCTCTGTCTCTTTCTTTAGGGGGCCTGAGATGAAAGCCACGTGGCTTCTAAAACGTGGAGGTGTGAAGCTTATTCTGGAAGTGCTGGCGGGGTCTTGCGGGCCCGTAGAGTGGTCAGGGGAGCTGCCGGTGGGTGTCTTAGCTTTTCATCACTGTAGTGAAATACCTGGGAAGGCTAGTCTATAAGGAAAAGAGGTTTAATTGGGTTGAAGGTTGAGGCCTTGTCTCGGGTGGTCTCCTGCTGGCAGAGTTCATGGGCAGCGCGGGGCGTCATGGCAAGGCCCCAGGCACTCGTGTTTCTGTCTGTGTGCCGGCTCTCTCTTCCTCTTCTTATAAAGCCACCAGATGTAATCATGGGGGCTCCACCATGATGACCCTATCTAATCCTCGTGACCCTCGTTACCTCCCAAGGGTCCCACCTCTAAGCACCATCATTGGATTAAGTTGGGGCCCTCTTGATTCCGCTGACGGAGGACTCTGGGCACGAAGCTCCTGGGTGACTTTGGGAGAGCAGCCATAGTCAGGACCTGCCGGCAGGTCCCTGGGGACCAGACAGCAGGCTGACCAGCCACACTCCCAGAAAGCTGCCGTGGAGCCAGGGTTCCTGCGGGCAGTGTCAGAAGAGATGAGGGGACACTTCTGGGAAAGAGCCCTTAGTTTCCTTTTCCGTTTATGAATAAGGTAAAAAGGCCACCTACAGGGGGTTTCTCTGGAAATCAGGAAAAGGTGGTTTGGGTGGAGGGAGCATGGCGAGGGGTGCGGGCAGCCCTGGACACTTAGTAGTAGCGAGGTGGCCTGGAGTCAGGAGGTGGGAGCCGGACGACGTGGGGGTTGTGGAGTCCTGGAGGTGACTTCTTGTACCAGGAAGTCTTGGAAGCCGGCAGGACTGGGCCTGGAGGGATGCCCTGCCAGCTCCGCAAAGCATCTCGGGTGCCTCTACTTATGTGGGTGAAAGGTGATATTCTCACTTCTGAACTTGGGAAATGGAACCCCTCCCAAGCTCTCCTCCTAAAAGGGAGCGCCAACGGCCAGTGAGTTCTTTCTTTCTTTCCAATCCTGTCCTTTTATGGGGCCCTAAATGAGGACAGCAAGGAATTAATTAAAAAAGGTGGAGCCAAGACAAATAGCAGAGTCCTTGCCCATGTGGCACTTGCAGTCTAAAGGTGCACGTGTTGCAATCTGCCCGCTGCTGTGCACCCCGAGGCCTGGGTGGAGCTGCTGGGGCAGCCTGGGACCTTCCGGGCATGGGGAAGGACCTTTGTGCTATAACCTCAAGGAACGACAAGGAGAAGGATCTTCCAGAGCAGTGAGGGGACCCGCTGGAGGTGGCGTGCATGGCCGGAGGTGGATGAAGGTCGCTGCAGTTGGTGGGAAGCAGAGCAGGAGACACCTGGAGTTGCTTCCTTTGTTTTGCAAAAGTAGAAGGAGCAGAGCTGGGCACCACAGTGGTTTGTGCCTCTGCAAGAGGATCACAAGTTGAGGCCAGCCTGGACAACTTAGAGGGATCTTGTCTCAAAACAAAAAATAGAAAGGGCTGGGGATGGAGCTCTGTGGTAGAGTCCCCCTGGGTTCAATCCCTACTACAAAAAAAAAAAAATAGAGGGAGGGGTTTGTCATCGCATGGATGGAACAGAGGATAGGACTAGGCAGCCAGCGCCATGTGCACTCAGTGGCACAAGCTGCCCAGCGCATCCAAACCCAGGAAGCAGGAAGTGTTTGTGGATCCAGGACTCCTCCCTCTAGCAGCAGTGCTGGGGATGTGTTCCTGGGTGGATGAAACGTCCAAGGAAGCATCCCTCCCAACATGTTCCTGCAAAGTCATCTGGCCGACTGGGAACTTGGGAACTTTAGCAAAGTCTGGAAGGATAGAAATGAAGATAAGGGCCATTCCCAGAATGAGGCTTTATGGAAGGGGTGGCCTGTGGGAGGGAGGTGAGGGTGGGATTGTGGGTGGTTATCTAGCGCAAGTGGACTGGCATTAGATCCTAAGCAGAGGAGAGCGACTCACCAGGCCACAGGGCTTTATGCAGGGATTCTTTTTTTTTTCTTTTTTCTTTTTTTTTGCAGTACCGGGGATTGAACCCAGGGGCATTCTACCTCCGAGCTCCACCCCCAGCCCTATTTTTTATTCTTTATTTTGAAACAGGGTCTCACTAAGTTGCGGAGGACCTTACTAAGTAGCTGAGGCTGGCCGCGAAGCCGGATCCTCCTGTCTCAGCCTCCCAAGTACTGGGATTACAAGCATGCGCCACCATGCCCGGCTGCAGGGATTCTTCAAACCTCTAAATTCAACCTTGAGGACATCCCGCTAAGCAAAATAAGCTGCTCACAAAAAAGACATATAGTGTGCAATCTCACTTATATGAGGGCCCTGGAGTAGTCAGACTCAGAGACAGGAAGTAGAATGGTGGGTGCCAGGGGCTGGGGGAGGGGTTTCTTAATGGGGAGACTTTCAGTGGAGGAAGATGAAGACGTTTTGGAGGGGGACAGCGGGACGGCACCACAGCAAGCTGAATGCGCTTCCTGACATAGAACTGCAGGCATATTTGACTACCACAAAAACTGCATGAATAAAACATGTCACTCTGCATGGCTTTTTTGTGTATCAAACTGGCTTTGCAGCTGCACATAGCATTATTTGGTCAATTTCATTTCCTAGCACCGCCCCTTTGCCTCCTCCGACCTTCCCTGGCTCTGATCTTAATTTCGCTTCCTCACCAGCGAGCGGTGGCTGTATCCGGCAGCATTCTTGTGGCTGTAATCTAAAGATTGGCCACGTAACTTAGAGGAAAGAAGATTTATTTTCTTACAGTTTTGGATTCAGTCCATGGGAGGCCGGGGACTGAGGATCTCAGGGCATGGCGGTGGGAGGTGGAGAGAGGGAGAGCACATGGGCTGTGCTCCTCACAACATGGAGGCCGGAAGCAAGAGAGAGAGCAGGGGGAGGAGGAACCATATATATAATCTCCAAGCCGCACCCCCAGGGACCATCTCCAGCCACACCCTACCAGCTACCGGGTACCACCCAGGTAAATCCATTACAATGGATTTATCCAATTCTGGGATTACAACCCTCATGACTCAATTGTATCCAACCCTGAATATTAATAAATGAGCTCTTGAGGGGACATTTTATATCTAACTATCACAGTGGCCTTCTAAAAGTAAAAAAAAAAAAATTGTATACTTATACTTTAAATCAGGGCACAGCATCATAAATAATCATCTTTCTTAAACATCTATTTTCTTTCATTTGTTTATTCAGTCATTTAATAAATACTTACTGAATAACTTTACGAACCAAGTATATGCTGGGGATTGAAGAGACCAGACAGCCCCGCCCTGAGGAAGCTCATAGTCACATGAGAGCCAGCTCACACTGGGAGCCAGGCATCCTGTCGACATGCGGCCAGGACTGCATAATCAGCACCCCGTTTTCCAGCCCATCTCCTCTGAGTGGGGGTTTGACGTCCAGAGCCTGCTCACCTCTGGGGAAAGAGGAAGTCCAGCACTAATCCTGCAGTGGAAGTTCAGGTGGAAAGTCAGAGCACCCAGCCCCACCCAGGCCTCCCCACCCCCACCCTAGCAAGGAGGTGGGAAAACAGCAGTGGACACACTGGGAGCAGCCGGGCCTGGTGTCTGGAGCCTGCATGTCTGTGGCCCCATCCTTCCGGGGCAAGCTGCTCACCCTTATATGCAAAATGGCCTCAGCATTATGTATCCTTAGGGCTGTGAAAGTTCTGGAATATAAAACACAGTCATGCATCCATTGATGACAGAGACCTGTTTTGACCTATGTCCTCCAACTAAGCCCCACCTCTACAGTTTCCACCTCGCAATAGTTCATTCAATTATGAGCCTGTTGGCTGTGCTGGCGTCAAACACCTGTAACCCTAGCTATTCAGAGGCCGAGGCAGGAGGACGGCAAGTTTGAGGCTGGCCTGGGCAACTTAATGAGACTCTGTCCCAAAATAAAAGTTGAAAGGGGCTGGGGGTGTTGCTCAGTAGTTGAGCGCCCCGGGTTCAATCCTCAGTACCACACACACATATTACATCATGAACCCATCGATGGGTTAGCCCATTGATGAGATCAGACCCCTCCAAGCATTGCTGGAGTGGGGACCAAGCCTTCAACACATGAACTTTAGGGAAATGTTCCAGATCTCAGCATAACAGTGGTGTAGGTCAATCACTCCACATAACCTCTTGATGCAACAGAGAAGACAATAAACACAAGGCGTATTGGCAACTGCTGGTGTAACAAGACAGGCTATTTTATAGCAAACATTTTTCAACAAGCAGAAGGAATACACTCTACAATAATGATTAAATATGTAAAACAGAAACATGGTCACTTAGTATTATTATTGTTATCGAGGACCATCACTGTACACAATTGTGTTACTTTTATGCCACTGGATGCGCAGTAGGTGGTACCCTCACCTCCAAAACACGTGAGGGGTGTATTTCGGTACAACAATTTTCTTTTTTTTTTAATTTTTTTAGCCAGGTGTGGTGATGTACGCTTGTAATCCTAGTACTTGGGAGGCTGAGACAGGAGGATCGCAGGTTTGTGGCCAGCCTCAGCTACTTAGTGAGGACCTCGGCAACTTAGTGAGATCCTGTTTCAAAATAAAGAATAAAAAGTAGGGCTGGGGGTGTAGCTTGGAGGTAGAACGCCCCTGCGTTCAATCCCTAGTACCGCAAAAAGAAAAATTATTGGTGCATTATAATGTGTGTAATAGCGGGATTCATTGTGATATATTTGTATATCCACATAACATTATTTGGTCAGTTTCATTCCCCAGCACCTCCCTTTTCCATCCTCTCCTCCCTTCCCCTGCTCCCCATCCTCTACTGGTCTCCCTTCTATTTTCATGAGATCTTCTCCCCACACCCTTTTTTCTCTCTAGCTTCCACCTATGAGAGAAAACATACGACCCTTGACTTTCTGAATCAGGCTTATTTCACTTAACATGATGTCCTCCAGTTCCATCCTTTTTCCTGCAAATGACATAATTTTGTTCTTTACGGCTTGGTAAAACTTCTTTGGGTGTATATACCACATTTTCTTTTTCCATTCATCTGTTGACAGACACCTCAGCTGGTGCATAACTTGGCTATTGTGATTGTACTGCTGTAAACGTGGGGACACGTGTCACTGTAGTATGCTGACTTTAGTTCTGGATAAATACTGAGGAGTATTATGCCTGGGTGATATGGTGGCTTCATTCCTAGTTTTTTGAGGAATCTCCCTACTGATTTCCATAGCAGTTGTACTAATTTGCACCAACAGGGTGTAAGTGATCCTTTCCCCCACATCCTCCGCAGCAATTATTGTTATTTATATTCTTGATGATTGCCGTTCTAACTGGAGTTACATGGAATCTCAGGGTAGCTTTGATTTGCATTTCTGTGATTGACGAATGATGTTGAACATTTTTTCATGTATTTGTTGGCCACTTATATTTCTTTTGAGAAATGTCTGTTTAATTCATTTGCACATTGATGGTTTGGTTTATTCATTGTTTTGGGTTTTTGGGTTAATTATATATTCTAGATATTAATCCCCTGTCATAAGAGTAACTGACAAAGATTTTCCCACTCTGTAGGTTCTCTCTTCAAACTCTTGTTTGCTGTGCAGAAGCTTATTAATTTGATCACATCCCATATATTATTCTTGGTATTATTTCCCAAGCTTAAAAAGAGTCCCATTGAAGAAGTTACTGCCCGAGCCTCAATGTTGGGATGTTGCCCTGTGTTTTCTTCTAGTAGTTGTAAAGCATTATGACAAGACGACTAAGATGTCACCAGGGGATGGGAATTTTTAGTCCCATCATGATCTCATGGGACACCGCTGTGCAGAAGCCCTGGGTGGACCTGGTGTCCTTCTGCGGCCCAGGACTGCATGGAAATCATGGTTGGGGGGCATTCAACAGGTCCTAGTTCCTTCCCTGGTGCCCCCAGCCTGCCCTATTTAATGATATAATTTAGGAAATACACAGAGAACTTTTTTCTTCCCCCGGGATTTCTAAGAGGCGGGCAATGTCCTTGACCTTGGGGTTTGGGAGGGCTCTGAAAGCCCATTGGCCTTAAAACCCTATTCCCCTGGGGGGTGCTTTTTATGTGTGGGGGCTTCTTCAAGACTGTCTCTCTGATTAAGCTTCTGAATATCGCTAGGAATCCCCCCAGGGTCTGCCAACAAGCAGAGTTTTGTTGTTGTTGTTGCTAATCAGACCTCTTAGCCTGAGGCTCAGAGCCTGCCCCTGCAGAGGTGAGCCAGGGTCGGTGGCCACCAGTGACTCTACTGGGGCAGGACAGGTGCCCTGGCTCCCCGCACTCAGGGCAGGGTGACCTCCAGCCAGTTCCTGCTAGGAACCCAGGAAATGCGGCAGGAAGTGGAGAGTCAGCTGGATGTTTATTTTCTGAGATGTGAAGCATCTGGTCACCAGGAGCCATGGAGGAGCGGGGAGTGCTGGAGGGAAGCACAGCAGAAGGGTGAACGTGTCCCCTTGTCACTGACTTCGTGGAGAGAGACTGGGAGCCGTAGGGAGGTCGAAGGAGCGGGCCTGGGTCCACATAGGTACCCTCCTCGGGCAGGTGAGGGGGACAGGTGGCTTCCACCCTTAGGAGTGACTGAGAAGGGCCTTCTCCCAGGGCAGTGAGGGGTAAGTGGAGGTAGACATGTGCTGGAGTACAGATGGGGGGACCTGGGGTTCATCTCTTTCTTTGTGTGTGTGTGTGTGTGTGTGTGTGTGTGTGTGTGTGTGTGTGGTACTGGGGATTGAACCCTGAAGCATTCCACCTCTTAGCTACACCCCAGCCTATTTTATCCTTTTATTTGGAAACAGTGTCTCACTCAGTTGCTGAGGGCCTTGCTAAGTTACCGAGGCTGGCCTTGAACCTGTGATCCTCCTGTCTCAGCTTCTCAAGTATTGGGATTACAGGCATGCACCACCACGCCCGGCTCATCTCTTTCATTCTGAGAAGCCAAGGGAGGGGTTTGAGGTTGAGTGGACGGAGCGGGTGGGCAGAAGTCTGTCTTCTCATCTGTAGAATGGGGACTGTAGGCATCTTCCTTCTGGTGGGCCCTGTGATAGTCTTCCAATGGTTGGGCTTGTGGCTTAATCCCCTGGCTCCCATCCCCAGAGGAGCTCCCCAGGACAATCCCCAGTAAACTGCTGGGGGACGCCCCAGGACATGGACAGGGCCCCAGGGGCTTAGGTGCTGACCAGTCGACCTGGGTTTTCTCTGTGGATCCTGTAAATTCTCTGCTCTCCTGCCTGCCCCGTCCCTAGCCCACTGTCCTCACTGTGTGTCTGTTGGCTCCTAGGAATCCTTTGCCCTACCATTCTTCTTCCTGTGCACCTCAAAGCATCAAGCACAGAGCTGGTGGGTCAAGGTGGCACGCCTGTGATCCCAGGACTCGGAGGCTGAGACAGGAGGACTTCATGTTTGAGGCTAGCTTGTAGAAACTTAGTGAGACCCTGTTTCAAAACCCCAAATAAAAATGGACTGGGGGTGTGGCTCAGAGGTAGAACTTCCCCTGGGTTCACTCCCCAGTACCCCCCCCCAAAAAAACCCCCAAAAGCATCAAGTTCAGGCCACTTTTGTGCAAAGCCAGCTTTCTGAAGGCTGGGGGGAGGGGCAGCTCTCATGACAGCACAGCAAGCTCATTTAAATGGACTATTGGCCATGCTTGTGCTGGGCTTCCTTGGCCAGCTCGGGATAGTTTTGCACCCAGCCAGGGGCCCTGCTGGGGGAGGCGACCTGTGCTGTCCCTCTCTCCCTACCCTCCTGCTCAGCCTTTTCTCCTCCTTGCTCTTTATCTCCTCCTTGCTGGGTTGCCTAGAAACTCAAAATTCCTTTCACTTTATTATGCATGACAAGGCAGCTCTGCAGTTGCTGTGGCCTCCACAGGCCGGGGCTGGGGAGGTTGGAAAGACCCAGGAGGTGTTTTGGAGAAGGAAAGAAGGTTATGGAGGTGGCAACTGGAGAGGGGAGAGGGCTGCTCAGACCAGGAGTGATCTTTGTGATGAAATGTCCCTGTTGTGGGGACAGGTGTGGCGGGAGCCTGTGGTAGGACCCTGGGCACAAGGGTACCGCGATGCTCAGGGCAGCTCAGGTCTGTGGCAAGGACAGGAGTGGGCTTTCTCCCAGAGCCCTGGGGCGATGCTCCCAGTGTGGAGCTGGAGCCCAGAGTGCAGACGCACATTGACTGTGCATTTGTTACAAGCCGGGATTGGAGGCACCCTGGGGTGCAGGGCTCAGATGCTGCAGGCCTGTTGGCACACGACTCCTGGTGCTGCCCCATCTTAGCTGGTGACCTGGGCAAGATAGCTCCTCTAGCTCTCCTGTTAGGGGAGCCATATAATGGTCTACCTAAGCACGCTGTTGTGATCAGATAAGATACTCTCAGTGCAAATGAATTTGGTGTTTAGCGAGTGCACAGCTGTTGCTCTCCTGAAGTCCCTGGTTGGAGGACTCACAGTGGCTAGGAAGGCCAGATGTGTCATGTCATTCAGGAAATCGAGCCCGCTGTTCTTTGTAGCACCACTCCTGTCCTGCTCCCAAGAACATTCTGACTCTCAGTCCTACCTCCTCTCCCCTCCACTCCCCAGTGGTCCCCTCCCAACCCCTCCCCTCTCACTGTCCTCTCCCTGCAGGTGGCTGAGCCCGGGGTGGCTGCACTGGCAGCCTGGTGGCAGAAACACTGTGCTCAGGAGCTTGGGGTAGCAGGATCGACCATGAAGGGAGACTCTGGCAGGTCATTTGGGGGAGGTTGGCTGTAGTTGCCAAGATCTGGGCATAACTGAGGAGGCCATTGGCCACCTTGCTGTGCCTTCCTTAGGGGGTTAAAGAAAAGGAGAAGGACATTTGTGCTTGGGGACAGGTTTAGAAATCACAGTTCTTGTTGGAAGATGGCTGGGATGATGTTCCAAGCCCTCTGTTTTGTTTAATGCTTGGAAGAAAATGCTCCCCCTCAGTAGACACCCCCTGAGACAAGGCTTTGGGGGGGCATGTGGACATAAGAAGGATTCCCAGAGGAAGAGGTGGGTTCTGAAGGGAGAATAGGAGTTTGAAAGCTGGATGACATCTGATAGGGAGACCCAGAATCTGATTTAAAGCCAGCATCTCAGGTTGTTCTGTCTTGAACTGCTGTGTCATGCTGGCTTACATCAAGTTATGCTGACCCAATGTTTGAGAAATGCTGAAATAGGCAGCGAATCACAAAGACCTGATGACCCTTGACCTTTTCTCCTCTGGCCACAACCATGCCAGCAGTAACTCCATTCCCAGCTGAGACAGACCTGGCTGACTCCAGTCTTGGGAAGTCTTGTCGGAGGAGCAGCTGCTGCTGCAGTGATGTTAATGGTAGTAATAGTAGTGGCAGTGACGTCAATGGCAGCTATAGCTAACATTTATTGAGCACTTACTGCATTCGAAACACTGTTCCCGGATGTTCTACACGTGGCATCTGAGCAGCGGTGGTTAAGAGCAAGTTCCGGTGGATAGATGCTTGGGCGTGGACGTGGCCCTGCCACAGCTAGCTCCATAGCCTTGGACAAGTTACTTAGATGCCCCAAGTTTCCCATTTCTGCAAAGATGATACACAAATAGCTAAGAAACACACACACACACACACACACACACACACACACATACACACACACATACACACACACACACAAAATAGTGGCACTAATTATTAGGGAAATGCAAATGAAAATCCTGAGTATCCCTTCATATCCATTAGGATGGCTACTAACAACAACAAAACCCAGAAAAAAATGATGGCATGCCAAATCTTCTGCATTGTTGGTGGAAATGTAAAATGGTACGGCTGCTGTGGAAGACAGTGTGGAGATTCCACAAAAAATTAAGCATAGAATCACCATACAATCTAGCAGTCTAACTTGCAGGTATATATCCAAAAGAATTGAAAGTAGACCGGGTATGGTGGCACGTGCCTGTAATCCCAGTACTTGGTAAGCTGAGACAGGAGGATTGCAGGTGCGTGTCCAGCTTCAGCAACCTTGTGAGGCCCTCTACAACTTAGTGAGACCCTGTTTCAAAATAAAAAATAAAATAGGGCTTGGGGTGTAGCTCAGACGAAGAATGCTTCTGAGTTCAATCCCCAGTACCAAAAAAGAAAAAAAAGAATTGAAAGCAGGGTCTCAAAGAGCTATTTGTGTACCGCTGCTCATAGCAGCAGCAGCACTCACAGTAACCCAAAGGTAGAAGCAACCTGTGTCCATCAGTGAACGGATGGATGAACAAAACATAGTATGTCCATATAATGGAAAATTATTCAGCCTTTCTGACACATCCTCCAACATGGATGAACTTTATGATAAGTGCAATAAACTAGAAAAGGGCAAACAGCATAGGATTCCACGTATGTGAGGCACCTAGCGTAGTCCCCTTATAAAGACAGAATGGGGGTTCCCTGGGGTTGGAGGGAGATGGCGTGAGGAATTAGCATTTAATGGGTACAGAGTGAGCTCGGGTTGGGGACGATGACAGTGTTCTAGAGAAGGATGGAGGTGATGGTTGCCCAATGTGGACGCACTTACTGCCACTCAGCTGTACATGTAGAGTAGTTAACATGGTAAATTTTATGTGTATTTTACCATAATTTTAAAAGAGAGAGAGAGAAGTCCTGTTTTGATTTCTCTATGTCTAAAATTAGGGGAAGAGCTTCCCTGCCCCGAGGGTGTTAGGTGTTGGATGTGTCAATAGTTTAACTGCTCAGAAGAGCGGGCAATGACCCACATCAGCAACTGTGTGGTCAGTACTGTCCCTGGCCGGCTAGGGGCAGGCTCTCCCCTTCTCTGGGCCTCAGTTTCCTCACACAACCAGGATGCCCCTTCTTCCCCTACAGAGCACTGTGGAGCGGCCCCTCCCACGCTGAGCTGACTGGTGCCCGTGGGCTGATGTGGATAGATCACAGCGAGCAGCCCGTGCTTGGCGCCGCAGCAGCCTTGATGGCTCGTGAGGACTGGTCCCTGTGCGAGGGGCGTGTGAGTGAGTAAGTGTGTGTCCACAGGGGGTGAGTCTGCCTGCATGGGGGCATTGGAAATAGGGACACGGAGCGCTGTATACAGAGGGGAAGGGGCTCTGGCCCAGTGACATACGCCTCACTCTGGTCCTCAGGACAAGAGACGTTGAAGAACATTCACCATGCTGCTAGTGCTTCTTCTTTTTCTCTCTTCTTTCTTTTCTCTCTCTCCCCCTTCTTCTCCTTCTTCTTCAGATTGAACCCAGGACTATTCTACCACTGAGCTACACCCCCAGCCCATTTATTTATTTATTTATTTATTTATTTATTTATTTATGTATTTATTTATTTATGTATTTATTTTGGTACTGGGGATGGAACCCAAGGGCATTCTCCCTCTGAGCTATCCCCCCAGCCCTTTTTTATTTTTATTTTTTTATTTTGAAACAAGGTCTTGCTTAGTTGCTGAGGATCATCTTACTAAGTTGCTGAGGCTGGCCTCAAACCTGCCATCCTCCTGTCTCAGGCTCCCAAGTCCTGGGATTATAGGTGTGTGCCACCTTGCTCCACTTACTTTGTTATTTTGAGACAGGGTTTCACTAAGTTGCAGAGGCTAGCCTCGAACTTGGTATCCTCCTGTCTCAGTTTCTCAGGTACTAGGATCACAGGTGTGCACCACGGTGCCCTGGCCACCACACTTGTTGTTAAGCAGCATTGTCTGGGGGACGTTATGGAATGACAGTGGTGGGTCCCACCTCAGGGCTCTGATTTAATTGCTCTGATGATGGCCTGGGCCTAGAATTTTTCAAAGCTCCCTGGGGGTTTAATATACAGCCAGCCCGGAGCCTCTGCTCCTTGGGGCTAAAGAGGAGAGGCCCTAGCTCAGACTCACTGGGGCTGGGCCAGGCTGGGGCTGAGGAAGCTTGTGTGCTGCGAGGGAGGCTACCTGTAAGCTGTTTATTACCTGCTTGAATTACTAGGTAAATATTGACTGGAGGCTCTGGTGTCCCACGAGCTACCTGTCGTTTCCACGGGCACATCCCTGGTGCAGCGGGGGCGGGTCCTTCGGTCTGGCCAAGCATCTTCCAAGGGACACAACGCCAGGCCCTGCCAATGGAGAAAGGGGCTCTTCACACGGGCGTGCGGAGGTGCGGGAGAAGGCCCAGGTGGGGGGCTGGGCTAAATTTTGCTCTGAGGCCTTTGGCAGGTTTCTTAACATCTCTGAGCCCCAGTCTCTGAATCTGAGTGACAAGATGACAGTAGCTGTCTGTAGTGTCACTGTGGGGATGAAGTGGCATACCATGTGTAAGGCACCTGTCACATAGCAGTTACTCAGTAAGTGGGCGTTTCTTGTCTCTGGACAGGAGAAGCTGCTGGCTGCTGGGTCCTTGGGAAGTTGCTTCTGTCTTCTTGCCTGTGAAGTCAGTGTCTATTAATCAGTGCAGGCAAGTGGTTCCTGGGGCAGGGCTGGGGGATATTGAGCTCATCTCCTTCCTGTTAGGGGCTGGACTGTGCCTCCTTCACCCCAATTCAGAGGTGAAGCCCCCAGTAGCTCAGGCTGTGATTGTATTTGAAGACAGGGTCTTCAAAGTGGTGGTTAAGTTAAAACGAGGTCCTTAGGATGGGTCCTAATCCAATCTGATTGGCGTAAGAGGAGGAGATTATGGTCTGGGGTTTAGCTCGGGGCATGCACAAGGCCCTGGGTTCCATCCCCACCACTGCAAAAAGAAAAAGTGATCAGAACACAGACACAGAGAGGAAGACCATGTGAAGACTCAGGGAGAGGCATCTAAAGCCCAAGGACAGAGGCCGTGGGGGACAGCCTGCCCACATCTTGATCTTAGACTTCCAGGCTCCAGAACAGCGAGGAAATAAACGACTGTTGTAAGCCATGCTGCCTGTGGTATTTGTTACAGCAGCTCTAGCTGACTAATACATCTTCCCACCCCAACCCACTCTGGCCACATAACCACATAGCCACATATCAAGGTCCGAATAACCACGTCCACATTCATCTATCTTGGTAACTTCTAAGTCCTTGCAATCCCTCATAGCCTCTTTTACACTTAGGTCATATCAATCACTCAGTCCTAAAGTCCCCCACCAACCCGCACCCACAGGGAAGTTTGGCAAGTACACATGGGACCACAGAACCGGTATTCGGATTCTGGTAGACCCTAGAAGCAGCTGTCAGCTCTCCACGTTGGGTCCCTCATGTCTCCTCCACCACAGGCTGTGCGCTGATACACGGAGCCCTTCAGAGTTTCTGGAACCTACTGTGATACTCTGCCACCTCTGGGACATTGCCTGAGTACTCATCCTCCCTTCTCTGTCTGTCAAACTCTTACTCATCCTTCACGGTCCTTTTTCACCGAGCACTGGTTTCGGTTACGCGCATTTCTGTACTGCTTCGTCCCTGCGTCTTCCTTCCTGTGCAGAGCGTGAGCGGACGCAATCAGGAACTGGGTGCCACTCACCCCACAATCTGAACATCTAGCAGATCTTGGGGACACCATTGGTGCTCAATAGAGGCTCCTCAAATGAAGGAATGAAAAGAAAAGGCCAGATCTTGGGGAGGGGTGATCGTTTGAGTGGTGGTCAGTGAACGGCGGGATGCTAGGCGGCAGCAGCACCCCGGCCCATGGGTAGCACCCTTCCCAGGTTGTAACAATCCCAAATATCTCAGGACAAGTCCCTTGACAGCTGCTGATGGGACCTGCAGAGATCCCCGAACATCTTTGGAAAACATTGCTGGCTCCCGCAAGGGTAGCGCGGCGCGGATGCTGATTTTACTGGAGCACAAAGCAGAGGTAAGTCGCAATTTTGGGGGTTTTGTCCTACGTGGGTCCTGCTGGAAAGCAGTGGGGCACAGGGTCCTTCTCTAGTAGTAGCAAGGTTGAGGAGACTTTTCTTGGCACCTTGACTTTATTTTCCCCTTAAATCGGGACTAGCCACTAAGTGTCCCGGACACGCAGCGTCCCTCAGCACCCCTGCTGCCCACCTTACCTGTGCCGTGCCTGGTGTGTTGGCTTATGGAATAGGTGTCCGCCCGTGTTCGTGACGAGCTACTCTCGTGGCCACTCTCTGTGGCTGAGCCTCCTGCCCTCAGTTTCCTCTGCTGTAAACCTGAGTGATAAGACCCAGGGGAAGTGGGAAGCCCCAGCGATGCCTGCTCTTGTCCTCATGACCCCTGGGAACCAGATGACCAGATAAGCTGCGCTTTCTGATAAAAAACAAATTCTTAGGCAAGGAAGATCCTTTTACCTGGCAAACTACCCAGGTCCACCGATCCTCCTTTCTAACCACATCATTGTCTACTATCATCCCCTGTTAAAAAACAAATTTCCAGCCTGGTGTGGTGGCACACGTTTGTAATCCCAGTACTTGGGAGGCTGAGACAGGAGGATCGCAGGTTCGAGGCCAGACTCAGCAAACTTAGTGAGGCCCTCTGCAACTTGGTGAGACCCTGTTTCAAAATAAAGAATAAAAAATAGGGCTGGGGGTGTAGCTCAGAGGTAGAATGCCCCTGGGTTCAATCCCAGTACTGCAAAAAAAAAAAAAAATCAAATTTCCCTGAAAGGGTAGAAAATTGGACTTTACTAGTGGAGTTGCCAGGGAAAATACAAGATGCCCAATTAAATATTTCAGTTAGCTGGGCGGTGGTGGCTCACGCCTGTAATTCCCTTACTTGGGAGGCTGAGACAGGAGGATCACAAGTTTGAAGCTAGCCTCAGCAACTTCACAAGACCCTCAGCAACTTAGCAAGACTCTGTTTCAAAATAAAACTTTAAAAAAGGCCTGGGGTATAGCTCAGAGATAGAACATCCCTGGGTTCAATCCCTAGTGTTCCCCCAAAATTGAATTTTAGGTAAATAGTAAATTAATATAAGTATGTCTCAAATATTGCACAGGACATACTTCTACTAGAAATTATTCATCATTTGCCTTAAATTCAAATTAACTGGGAATCTGGTTATTTTATTTATTTATTTATTTAGTTAGTTATTTAGGGATGGGGGACTGAACCCAGGGATGTTCTACCACTGAGCTATACCCCCAGCCCTTTTTATTGATTTTTTTTTATTATGAAACAAGGTTCTTGCTAAGTTACTGTGTGCTGGCCTTGAATCTGATTCTCCTGTCTCAGCCTCCTAAGTACCAGATTACAGGCGTGTATCACTGCACATGACCGGGCATCTTGTATTTTTATACCCTAAATCTGGCACCCTACCTACTAACCAGACATCACAGGTGTACACACAGTTCATAAGACCCTTTTCAGAGAGCTGGTTTGCACAGGAAGCTACTGGATGGATGAGAAGCTGGTGCAGCGGCCTCTTGGGGGGACCCAGTGCCCCCCAAGTTCTCTGGCGTGGCTTGGTTCACCAGCTGAATTTTATCTGTCAGAAAACAGCTTACAAAATGATGGCAGCCCTGTTCCCGCCAATCCTGTGGCTTTTACATGAAACATGCTTCTGTGCTGGCCCCCTCTCTCAAAATTTTTGGCAAAGAAGACCAAAAAAAAAAAATAGCTTCTGTGGAAATTATTTATTTAGTATTAATGGGGCAAAGCTAGATCTTGGCGAGACGCTTCGAGTAAACAGGGTCATTCCGCATAGAGCTGTTTTAAACCAGGGATTTCCTGTGACCCCAGAGTTTTAACAAGAGCCAGAGAAGTTATATTTATAGAAGCCCTATTAATTTTATCCTCCCCCCCCATTTAATCCCAAATACAACAAATCCCGGAACGTCTGCAGACAGCGGCCTGTTTGATGGATGGGGGGGATCCCTCCTTGCAGTGGCTGATAGATGGAGGGCTGGGGTTGAGGTTCTTCAGTGGGGCCGGGGCAGGTGCCAGGGGCTAATGTGATAGTTTGAAGAAGCTACAAGCACAATCAATTAATAAAAACATTAACCCCCAGCACAGTGTCTTTCGGTCAAGTTTGTTGGAGGACTTAGCAAATCCCTGCTGACCACAACAGCTTAAGAGCGTTCCCAGGCAGAGCTGGAGGACTGTGGTCTTTCCTGTCTTGAGCAACCCACCGTACTGTCTAAGTGCCGATCATTGGCTCACGCACTTTGAGCGTGCCAACTCTGGTTGCAGCCCGTGGTGGAGGGGCAACAAGCTGCATGGCTTTCTTTTTTGGGGGGGAGGGTACTAGGAATTAAACCCAAGGGCATTCCACCTCTGAGCTGCACCCAGACCTTTTTATTTTTTACTTTGAAACAGGGTCTTACTGTTTTGCAGAGACTCTCGTTAAGTTGATGAGGCTGGCCTCAAACCTGAGATCCTCCTGTCTCAGCCTCCCGAGTACTGGGATTACAGGTGTGTGCCACCAAGCCCACTTGGATAGTTTGATGTAAGATGACTGTTAGAAATTTCCCCTGCTCAGGACCTTCTTGGTCTCAGAGCCTGAGGACTAGATGAGATTTCCAAAAGAGGAGAGGGAGGACTGAAGGCTTCCCTCGGCAGAGTCAGCACAGTGCTAACCACTTAGCATTTCGTGGGAGGGTGCATCGCAGTAGAAAGCGCATCAGAAGCCCCAGGTCTCAGCTCTCGCTCTGACAACTCCGGCTGCAGCTGACCTTGGCAAGTCACCTACATAGTCTAACCTTTATCTTCCCTATCAGTTAAAGAACGTAAGAGTAACATTCCTATTTTGCCAGGAGGTTCTCAGGGTTTCCTAGTGACATAATGTACGTGACTTCATGTCTGTTATTGTTACTGAGGTCAAGTGCTGTGTGGGCATCTGAGCTGAGGCCTGGCCACTGGGCCTAGAACCTGGGTGTGTCAGTGCGGTGGGACGACCCGCGCGGCGATTCCTACCACAGCGTGACCATCCACTGTTTTGTCTAAATGGCGAACGTCGGCTCATGCCCTTTGAGGAAGCCAACTCCGGTTGCATGGGAACCCTCCTTTTCAGAAGACCTTGATGAGACCCCCAGCAGCCCACCAGCGACAGCCACCTCCTCAGAGGGGCCCTCAGCCGCCAGAGCTGTGACTCACTCTCCTTTCAGTCAGTGCTTATCTAATTAAAAGTGACATGTTTCTTTTTAATAATGATAGAGAAAGAAGAGATAGTAAGAGAAAATACTAGAATGCATTGCAAATTGTCAGGGTGAAGATTGTTTGTTAATTTGTTTATTTATTTTAGTACTGGGGATTAAATCCAGGGTCCTTCTACCTCTCAGCTGCACTCTGAACTCTTTTTATTTGTTATTTTTAAATATGCTTTTATTGGGGCATTATAGTCTCACTTTTTTTGAGCCCTTTTTATTTGAAACAGGGACTTATTAAGTGGCTAAGGCTGGCCTTGAACCTGTAATCCTCCTGTCTCAGCCTCCCAAGTACTGGGATAGCAGGCCACCACGACCGGCGTGGGAACTGTTTTTTGAAACTTTTCAGATATCTTTCATACCCGTGTGTATGCATTGGACTTCAAGTAAAGATCTATTTCTCACTGTGAGTTGTGCTGAAAAAAAAAATTAAAAGCAGCTTTATGCAAAGACAAATCTGATTTCCACTTGGACAGCTCTGAGGGCTGCCAGAACCACCAAGGCAAGGAGCCCGGCCCTGCCTGCTTGATGGGAGTCGTGGGACGCGTGTCAGGAGACCCGCGTGGCGCCGTCAGACACGCGCTCGTGCCAGCTCTTCACTCAGTAGCTTTAAGCCTGGCCAGGCGCCGTGTCCTCGCCCTCCACACAGCAGGCTGGGTTCCGGCAGCTCCTAGGCCTCAGTCTGTGCTGACGGGGCTCCCGTGTCTCTAACATCTGTGGTGTTGCACAGGTAGAGACTTTTTTTTTTTTTTTGGCGGTACTTGGGGATTGCACCCGGGGCATTCTACCTCTGGGCTATACCCCAGGCCTATTTTATATTCTTTATTTTGAAACTGGGTCCCACTAAGTTGCGGAGGGCCTCACTAAGTAGCTGAGGCTGGCCGCGAACCCGGATCCTCCGGTCTCCGCCTCCCAAGTACTGGGATTACAAGCGTGTGCCACCACGCCCGGCCTAGGACTTTTCTAAGCATTTCCCTCTCCTTCTCAGAGAATAGGGTCCTCCGTGTGTGCTGGTAGTTTGCGCCCGTCTGGATGCTGTGGGGGCGTTCGGGACAGTTTTGTCTGGGACTCCTCCTCTGAAGGGGCTCTCTAGCCATGGAGTCCACTCCTTTTTTTTTTTTTTTTTTTGCGGTACTGGGGATTGAACCCAGGGGCGTTCTACCTCCACGCTACACCCCCGGCCCTATTTTTTTTATACTTTATTTTGAAACCGGGTCTCACGAAGTTGTGGAGGGCCTCACTAGGTAAAGAGAGAGAGACACACACAGGGAGAGAGAGAGAGAGAGAGAGAGAGAGAAAGAGAGAGAGAGACAGCTGAGGCTGGCCGGGAACCTGGATCCTCCGGTCTCCGCCTCCCACAGTACTGGGATTACAAGCGTGCGCCACCACGCCCGGCGGGACTCTACTCCTTCTGACGCCCAGTCATGGTGTCAGTCATGGAAATGGAGGCGCAGAGCCCTGTGGAGGCTCCTCCCTTCTCCCTCTTCCTCTTTCCCTTCCCTCCCTTCCCTTTGGGCTTCTCTTCTCTGTACAAACCATGCTGTTTCTGAGGCAGCTGCTTAAATCACAGATAAACTTACCTGGTATATTTTTATTTTGGAGAAAATCTTTGTGCATTTTCTCCGCAAAAACGCTATGGCTTTGACATTTGCATATGGGCGCACCACATAACTCCTGTTGAAATAGAGGTTGACTCAGCCAAGGAGTTTCCCACTGTACTCTTCGACTTCTCCAGAGCCCTCATTCTGCGGCTTATGCATCAGAATAATCTCTCACTTTTGTGGGAAGAGGGTGAGGCTTTTCCTTATAAATTGCCTTCGGTAATTTTTCACTAAGACCTTTAAAGACGTGGCCATTAAATAGCAAAAGGTGCTAACCATCTTGGCTGGTAGGGAATTCTAATCAGAAATCTAGAGTGTGTGTGGGGGGTTCCTAGACTGACTGTTTTACCACCTCTTATAATCATAATAAAGCTTGCATTTCGGAAATTTTACATTTTAGCTATATATATATTTTTTGTGGTACTGGGGATTGAACCCAGGGGTATTCCACTTCCGAGCTCCACCCCCTGCCCTTGTTTTCTTTTTTTAAAGGGTGAGTCACTCCATGAAGGTTCACTCCACAAAGCAGAGGCCAAGAGGGGATTAAATGTGCAAAGGTCTTACCATGCATGTTTGAGATGAGCGTAATAACACACACGATGCATGTGTGAGAGAAAATGGGGAGGGAGTCTCAGATTCTAGAACCATCAGTCTGCAAAGCAAGTTTAAAATGATGAAGGAGAGGGAGAGAAGGTGGGGTGGATGTTTCTAGACTGACAAGCAGTCGAAGGCAAATTTGGTAAAGCAGTAGGGGGGTCTCTGAGCCCCCACTGGCCACCAGGTCTGCCTGGCATCCCTGCTGCAGTTTGTCCTGGCCAGGGAGGCTTCCTGTCTTGTCACTGTGGGTGGCTCCAGTCAGGTAGACCCTCTGGAGATGGGGTCCCTTGGCTACACTGCCTGACTGGACTGTTTCCCTCCCTCCCTTCCTTCCTTCCTTCCTTCCTTCCTTCCTTCCTTCTTTCCTTCCTTCCTTCCTTCCTTCTTTCCTTCCTTCCTCCTGTGCTAGGGATTGAGCCAGAGGCATCTACCTCTGAACTACACCCCCAGCCCTTCCTTTTTATTTTTATTTTGAAACAGGGTCTCACTAGGTTGCTGAGAGTCTCACTTAAGTTGCTGAGGCTGGTGTGTGTGTGTGTGTGTGTGTGTGTGTGTGTGTGTGTGTGTGGTACTGGGGATTGAACCCAGGGGTATTCTATGTCTGAGCTACACTCCCAGACCTATTTTATTCTTTATTTTGAAACAGGGTCTCACCAAGTTACGGAGGGCCTCACTAAGTTGCTGAGGCTGGCCGTGAACCTGCGATCCTCCTGTCTCAGCTTCC
>PVJS01022364.1:0-30601 GCA_004027185.1 Glis glis
AAAACTATGGGATATGTACACAATGGAATTTTACGCAGCCACAAAGAAGAACAAAATCACATCATTTGCAGGGAAATGGAGAGAACTAGAGAACATCATGCTAAGCGATATTAGTAAAACACTAAGAGTAAAAAATCGGATGTTCCCCCTAATCTGTGGGAGCTAGATAGAATGGGACGTAGAAGGGACTTAGAAAGGAGGAAGAAGAAATCTTTAGATGGACAAAGAAGGTGACCTAACTGAGGGAGTTGGGCGGGGAGTGGAGGGAAACACTATAGCACATGATGTACATACTCAAACCTATAAGACTCAATCACTATCTGGAGCATGAAAGGGAGGGAAGGGGGAGGGAATAGGGTGGGATTGGAGGGAGGGCTAAATGTGTGCATGTATGATGTTCATACCCTGACATATATCAAAATGTATAATTATAATTTACAATGCACAAATAAATGAACAAAAAAAAACACACTGAGATTCCATCTAACTCCAGTTAGAATGGCAATCATCAAGAATACAAACAACAAATGCTAGCGAGCATGTGGGGAAATAGGAACTCTTATACACTGTTGGTGGGATTGGATGTTAGTACAACCACTTTGGAGATCAGTAAACTAAGAATAGAACCAGCATATGACCCAGCTATACCACTCCTTGGTATCTTTCCTAAAGAACTAAAGTCAGAATACTATAGTGATACACGCATACCCATGTTTATAGCAGCACAATTCACAATAGCCAAATTTTGGAACCAACCCAGGTGTCTGTCAACAGGTGAATGGATAAAGAAAATGTGATATATATACACAATGGAGTTTTACTCAGCCATAAAGAAGAAAGAAATTATGTCATTTGCAGGAACATGGATGGAAATGGAGAATGAGATCGGCCCATCTCAGAAAGTCAAGGGTGGCATATTTTCTCTCATTTGTGGAAGCTAGAGCGAAAATAGGAAACATAAGGGACTTTAAATAATGAAGAGAGAGAGAGAGAGAGAGAGAGAGAGAGAGAGAGACAGAGAGGTGTAGAGTAGTTGAAGGGGTTAGGGGTGAGGGTTATTGAGGGGAAGAGGGAGGGATGAAGAAGGAAACAGTTCAAATAATATGGGAATGTGTGAAGGCATTACTACCAATCTCATGAACTCGTGTGGGGAGGGAAGAATGAGGAACAGGATGGGATGTGAAGGGAAAGAGCTCTGTGCGTGTACGTATTTAACACATTGAACCTCACTATGATATATATGTGCAATGCACCAATAAAATAATTAAATTAAAAACCCATTCTGCTATTTAATATTCAAAACAACCTTAAAAGGTAAGCCTACTATTACCATTTTTCAGATGATGAAATTGAGGCATATGAGTCACTGTAACTTGTCTGAAGCCACAGAGCTGGTGAGAGATAGAAACAAAAGATAGACCCCGATCTGGAAGTTAATTCAGATGTCTTCTGGAACCTTCAACAGCTTTCCTTCCTCCCATGCTTCCTGGGATATTAGACCTCCCCATCTCAGATCTTCTCTCCTAATACACTCAGTCATGCTCTTTGCTGCAAAACTGTTCCTCATCAGCCTGCTCACCTAATTCTGGTCATTTTTGCTACCTATGGCCCTACATTTCCCAGGAATCTCAACTATTCTCTGGCCAACCCCTTGCTCGGGGGTGTCACTCTCATCGTTAATGTTTGGTGAAAATCTGCTCCATGATACAGGCAAGTGGATTTTCATTCTTCCTGCCCAGATGGACTCTGAAACCCAGCCCTTCTCCAAGGAGGCTTCTTCACCATGGGGGAGTCTAAGGTTTGCACCTGGAATGCTTTCTTCTTTGTCCTCCTGAGAGTCTGCCTCCACTACTAAGATTGCTATTATGTTGCATCATAAATAACCTCAAATACAAACCTTTCCTCACTTTTCAAGTAGCCATACTCAGCCATTTTCTTGTGGGCCTGCTCTATGGTTTTAAAGTTACTCTGTGTTGAGTCACTTTCCAGTCACAGAGACATGAAAAATTGCAAGCACATTATAGAAATTCTCTTTTTGCAAGTATAGTAGAGAAACTCATTAAGGTATTTATATACCATTTTTCCTAGGGCAACAAAATGTTATGTTTTTCAAGTGAACTTTTTTTATTTTAGAATAGTTTTATATTTACAGAAACATTGTGAAGACAACACAGAGAGCTCCCATAAAACCAGAATCCATTTTCTCCTCTTAGTAACATGTAATATTGGCAAGGTACTTTTGTTATATTAATGACCTGCTACTGATACATTGATATTAACTACAGTCACACGTACACAGATTTCCTTAGTTTTGTCTTTTTGCCATTCCAAGATCTCATTTGGATGCCACATTACGTTTAGTACACATGGCTTCTCTTGGTTGTTACAATTCCTCAGATTTATGTGTTTTGATGACCTTGACAGTGTTGAGGAGTACTGGGTATTTTGTAGAATGTCCCTCAGTTGGGACTTTCTTGGTGGGTTTTTTTTTTTCATTCATGATTAGTGTAGGGTTACACATTTGGGGAGGAAGATTATAGAAGAGCCATTTTTATTACATCATAGCAAATATACACATTAACAACGTGACTTAGCACTATTGATCAAGGTCACTGTTGAGGGTGACCTTTATTGCTTGGCTTAGTAGTGTTTGTCTGGTTTCTCCATTACAAAGTTAGTCTCCTTCCCCCTTTTCATACTGTGCTCTTTGGAAGGAAATCACTATGTACAGCTATGCTCCCCCTCAGTTAGGGTGGAGTATCTAAATAATTTATTTGGAATTATTCTGCGTAGGAGGTTTGTCTCATCTCCCCATTTATTTATTGAATCATCCATTTATACCAGCATAGATTGACACTTATTTTATACTTTGTGTAATAACCCAATACTGCTATTATTATTATTTTGCTCCAACTTTTTCCAGCTTTGACCATTGAGAGTGTTTTAAATTTGCTCCCATGTCCCTTCGACACATCTTTATCCTTACAGGGTTTTGTTTGGTTGGTCTGGTTTTAGCACTTTACCCTGGTATAACAAGATGCTTGAGGCTCATCTTGTGTATTTCCAACCCTAGTCCTAGAATCAGCCATTTCTCCTGGTTCCTGTTATCGGAGAATTGGATTAGAAACCAAGATCTAGATGTGTTCGCTGATAACTAAAGTCCATCTCACTTGATAGGGCAAGGAAATACACATGCATATACCAAACCATATACACACATTTCCATAAATATTACTATTATAGTCATCTACATATTAAGCTAAATTTGAGTTCATACTGAAGTCTCCAAATCTAACATATTACCATGTGGATCATTTAGCCTCTTCCCCTTCATAAACTCTCTCTCCAACACTAAGAAACGTGGCTTCCACCATCTGCTATTCATTTACTTCATCATTCAGTTCCAGTTCACATAGATAGAAAAGCAGAATTGTTAACCCATTCCCCCATGGGAAACAACTTCATCATCTAAAGTATGGAGCAATGGCATATTTTTGAAATGTATGTACAAAAAAAATAATCCTAAGGAGCTCTCCTCATTTCTGTTTTTGGTCCATTTTAGAAGGGGCATAAAATCGGCAGACCAGAATAAAGCAGAAATGATCAAGAAAAAGGTTTAGGAAGGAGTAAAAATGAAACCCACAAATATAGAGAGTTGGTACCGCAGGGCTCTGAGAAGAGTGAGTGCCATTTCAGAGATGCCCTCACCAGCCGTCCCTCCCACAGACAGCGGGATTGCTCACTTGGAATACAGCACAGGGCGAACTTTGATTGACAGGCTATCTGAAAGCTGGTGGCAGGCAACAATAGCCCACCTCTTGCTTTCTTTTCAGAAACAACGTCAGGCCTCACCCTTATCATTGCTGGGTGAATGTAGCAATGAGGACAGAGGATGAAACCACACACTCCTTTTTTCTCTTTTTTGAAAACAGGTTTTATTTTTAGAGCCATTTTAAATTCAGACCAAAACTGTATATAGACAGAGTACACAAAGAGTTTTCCTATACTCTCTGTCCCCATAGGAGCACAGCCTCCCCTATTAGAGCATCCTACACACAGTGGTATATTGCTATAAGCTATAAGCTTGCATGATGTTGTTATGACCCCAAGTCCACAGTTTACATTAGGGTTCATCCTTGGTGTTGTACATTCTATGAGTTTGGACAAATGTGTAATGATATGAACCCACCAATACAGTATCGTACACAGTGATTCTATGCTTTGACTCCATGTCTCTCCCTCCTGCCTAACTCCTGGCAACCTCAGATCCATTTACTGTCTCCAGTGTTTTGCCTTTTCTAGAATGTAATATAGTTGGAATCATATAGTCTGTATTTCCAGATCGGCTTCTTTCACTGAGTCCGAGGTATTTAATTTTCCTCCCTGTCTTTCCATGGCTTCATGGCACATTTCTCTTTTTTTGTGTGCTGAATCATAGTTCATTGTTTGGATGTATCACAGTTTATTTATCGATTGTTCTATTGAAGGACATCGTGGTTGCTTCTAAGTTTTGGCGATTATGGCTAAACTTGTTATCAACATTCGTGTGCAGGTTTTTGTGGGGGCAGAAGTTTTTAGTTTATTTTGGAAAGTATCAAGGAGTGTGATTATTAGATTGTATAGTAAGAGTTTGTTTACTTTCATAAGAAACTGCCAAATGTCTTCCAAAGTAGCTCTACCATTTTGCATTCCCCCCACCCCGCCATGAAGGAGAGTTCCCATTGCTCCACATCCTTGCCAACATTTAGTGTTGTCTGAGCTTTGGATTTTTGCCATGCTAACCTGTGTGTCACGGTAACTCATTGTTTTAATTTGCAATTTGCTAATGACATGTGCTATTGAACATCTTTTCATATGCTCATTTGCCATTTGTATGTCTTTTTTGGTAAGAAATCTATTCAAAATCCTTTGCTCATTCCTTAATTAGGTTGTTTGTTTACTTATTGTATAGGTTTAAGAGATTTTTGTGTATTTTAGACAAGTCTTTTATCAGCGAGGGGTTTTTCAAACATTTTCTCCCCGTCTGCAGCTTATCGGCTCATTCTTTTGACTGTCTTTTGCACAGAAGTTTTTTATTTTAATGAAGTCTAACTAATTATTATTTATTTCATGGATTGTGATTTTGATATTATATCTAAAAAGTCATTGCCAAGCCGGGCATGGTGGTGCACGCTTGTAATCCCAGTACTTTGGGAGGCGGAGACCGGAGGATCCGGGTTCGCGGCCAACCTCAGCTCTCTCTCTCTCTCTCTCTCTCTCTCTCTCCTTAGTGAGGCCCTCCACAACTTCGTGAGACCCGGTTTCAAAATAAAGTATAAAAAATAGGGCCGGGGGTGTAGCATGGAGGTAGAACGCCCCCGTGTTCAATCCCTGGTACCACAAAAAAAAAAAAAAAGTCATTGCCAAATCTAGGGTCATGTAGATTTTCTCTTACGTTAGCTTCTGGGCAGTTTCTTGTTTTGCATTTTATATTTAGGTCTACGATCCATTTTGAGGTAATTTTTGTGATCATGAAAGTTCTGTGTCTAGATCCACTGTTCCATCGATCTCTTTTGCTTTTCTTTTGCCCCTATTACACTGACTGTCTTGATTACTGTGGCTATGTCTTGAAGTCAGGTAGTGTTAATTCTTTGTTCTTCTACACAGGTTCTTTTTTTCTTTCTTTCTTTCTTTGGCTCCTTCTGTCTAAATGCAGTGCAAAGACATTTCACTAGTTTCTCTCAAAGTTCTCTCCATAGCTTTTCCCTTTCTGCAGTGCTTATCTTGGGAATAGGTGACACAATGGTATTCCGGGTTTTTGTCTCATTTTTAAGGAAATTTGATATCAAAGACATTTCTCTGTTAATTCTCTGTCTTCCTAATAGGATGAAATTGGACTATCAAGGTGAGCAAACATGAAAGAGAGAGCGCACACTCCAGGATGCTTCTGTAATGCCTCTAGACATTCCCTTCCAGACGATGCCTGGCTAAGGAGCCCTCGCTGAGCATGTGACTCTGTTCTGGGCCATACCCTCTCCTATGGCCACAAGGAATGGGGCAAATAGTTTTTATTTATTTTATTTATTTATTTATTTATTTATTTTTGCGGTACCAGGGATTGAACCCAGGGGCGTTCTACCTCCGAGCTACACCCCCGGCCCTATTTTTTATCCTTTATTTTGAAACCAGTTCTCATAAAGTTGCGGAGGGTCTCACTAAGTAGCTGAGGCTGGCCACGAACCCGGATCCTCCTGTCTCCACCTCCCAAGTACTGGGATTACAAGCGTGCACCACCATGCCCAGCTGGACAAATAGTTTTTAATGCTGAGTGGTGAAAGGTGCTCTTTGCAATATAAGTTTCAAAAATAAGGAGATAATACAAAGAAAAGATGCCACAAATAATTGAAGGTTCTAGATTTTCTGATTTATATTTCCCTACTACTGATCACATAGGACAAAGTGAAAATGTATGTTTTAAAAATATTAGTGTAATGTATATGTTGTTCCAATTAGTAAAATTTCCTTGACATATTCAGTAGCGTTCAAAATTGGCTGCGGAAAAAAAAGGGATTTAGAATGCTTGAGGCTAAACAGGTACTTCAGACAGCCCTTTTTGTCACAGCAATGTGATTCACTTAACAATTCATATTTTGGAATACATTAATGCAAATTATAATTTTAGATGGCTGTTAAATTTTAAATGTGCAACACCATTTTCATTTTTGTTAATTTTCTCAGAAAAAGAATGGACAATTCAGACATCTGCTTGCTTTCACTCATGGAAGACTATCCACATTGTTTTGTTTTCATAATATGGAATTAGGAAACTTACTCATATTTTACTAAAAACGGATAGTACATTTCTGGATACAAAGAACTATCAAAATAGAAAAGGTAAGTAGTGTTGTGTTTTATTTTCAAGAATACGTGGAAAATCACAGGGATAAATTCAAAAATTTCCTCAAAGATCTTGTAGATAATGTATTTCCTGATTTGAGAAAAGAAATATTCATTTAGAGGAAGATGCTATAAAGTATCTAACTATAAATAATGACAAGGACCAGACAGATTGACAATAGCAGTAGTCAACATATACTAAACCAAATGGGAGTATATTTAAACATTGGTGTAAGATGCATTTTCTATTTTTCAGTAGATTATTGCAAAGCATCTCTGTATTTTCTGAGTCATGGTCATCATGTGTACAAATGTCCCTTATAAATGAAGAGGGTTCACATGATGGTTACTTGTGGTATATGCGATAACCATAATGTTATTCTTTTTCGTTGCTTTTGGCCCAGTCCTTGGCCTATGAAATTTGCTAGAAGCAAATTACTCTTTTTTATGTACTTTTATTGGCGCATTACAGTTTCACATCATAATGCAGTTTGTAGTAACAGTGACATACATGTACACAGCACTGGGTGGGCTTTCCCCCCAGCTCTCTCCCCACTCTTCCCCCCTCTCCATGCAGGATATAGGGATTGACATTGGTATTCTCACATATTTTTATAATGTTAATGGAAGTGATTCCTTCATTGATTCTCCCTCTCCCCAGTCCCTTCCCCTAGACCACCTTCCTGGCTCCAATGCAGCTTCTCCTTCATTATCTGAAGTCCCTCTGGTATCCCTATTACTCCCTGGCTTCCACCTATGAGAGAAAACATATGACCCTTCACTTTCTGTGACTGGCTAATCTCACTTAACATAATGTTCTCCAGGTCCACCCATTTTCCTGCAAATGACATAATTTTGTTCTTCTTTATTGCTAAATAGAATACCATTGTGTGTATATCACATAATTTTGTAATCCATTCATCTGTTGATGGATACCTAGGTTGGTTCCATAATTTGGCTATTGTGAATTGTGCTGCTATGAACATGGATATGCATGCATTACTATAATATTCTGATTTCAATCTCTTTGGAAAGATACCCAGGAGTGGTATAGCTGGATCATATGGTGGATCCATTACCAATTTTCTGAGGAATTTCCACACTGATCACCATAGCAGCTGTACTAATTTACAATCTCACTAACAGTGTAGAAGAGTTCCTATTTCCCCACATCCTCACCAGCATTTATCGTTGTTTGATTTCTTGATGATTGCCATTCTGATTGGGGTTAGATGGAATCTCACTGTAGTTTTGGTTTGCATCTCCCTGATTTCTAATGATAAACATTTTTTCATGTATTTATTGGCCATTTGTATTTCTTCTTTTGTGGTGTCTGTTTAGTTCAGTTGCCCATTTCTTGATTGGGCTATTTGTTTTTTTAGTGTTATATCTTTTAAGTAATTTGTATATTCTAGATATTAGTCTGTTATCAGAGGAATAGCTGGCAAAGATCTTCTCCCATTCTATAGGTTCTCTCTTTAGACTCTTGATGGTTTCCTTTGATGAACAGAAACTTTTTAGTTTAATGTCATCCCATTTATTAATTCTTGTTTTAATTTCCTGAGCTTTGGGATCTTATTGAGGAAGTTTCTACCTGTTCCTATATGTTGGAGTGTTGGACCCATGTCCTCCTCTGGTGATTGCAAAGTTTCTGGACTAATTTCCAGGTCTTTGATCCATCTCGAGTTGACTCTTGTGTAGGGTGAGAGGTAGGAATTTAATTCCATTTTTCTACAAATGAATAACCAGTTTTCCCAACACCATTTGTTGAAAAGGCTGTCTTTCCTCCAACATATGTGTCTGGCACCTTTGTCAAAAATCAATCAGGTATAAGTGTGTGGACTTGTTTCTGTATCTTCTATTCTGTTCCATTGGTCTATGTATTGTTTTTTGCCAATACCATGCTGTTTTATTACTATAGCTCTGTAGTATAATTTGAAGTCAGGAATTGTGATGCCTCCTGCATGGTTCTTATTGCTGAGAATTGCTTTGGCTATTCTGGGTCTTTTGTTTCTCCCTATGAAATTTATGACAAAATTTTCTAGGTCTGTGAAGAATGACATTGGTATTTTGATAGGAATTGCATTGACTCTGTAGATCACTTTTGGTGGAATGGCCATTTTGATAATATTTATTCTGCCTATCCAAGAGCAAGGGAGATCTTTCCATCTTCTAAGATCTTCTTCAATTTTTTTAATATATTTTACCTTCTTGGTTAGGTTTATTCCCAGGTATTTTACTGGTTTTGAGGTTATTGTGACTGGAATTGTTTTCTGGATTTCTTTTTCAGTGGATTCATGGTTGGCATATAGAAAAGCTGCCGAACTTACTCTTATGTACATCATAGAAAAGTGTCTGATCCAAAATTACTCCAGAGCACTAATTTTTCTAACTCAGATGAATCCAAGGCATTTTTGCTCTACTCTACATTTTATATAAGAACAGAATGATCTTGAGATTTATCATTCTAATGGGAATCAATTTTGAGCTTAAAAAGGTGTGCATTTCAATTTGCTTTTAGCACCTTATAAGCTACTTTTGGCTGGATTTCCTGACTTCTTTACCTAGGCACAGGAAACTTGGGAGCTGGAAAAACTTTTGGGAGAAAATTGAACATAAAACATAGGCTTCATTCTTCTATGGTTCTTCTTTCTCTTGGCTCTTTGTTTTTTGCATATCGTCTGACTATTTTTGTTTGTCTAAGCTAGTGAGCGTACTGTAAGTGTGGGGATTTCCATTTGAATACTAGACCTCTCTACATAAAATGAGCAAACGAAGCAAGTGGAAAAGATTTTGTTGTGTTCAAGACTCAACTCACTGTTTCCTTCTCTCCATGATCTTAGGCCATGACCACTGTCAGCTTTAATTGATCTCTACTATCCTCAAATACTTGTCTTATTAAATATATATTATTTTGTCCCATTTTTAATGTTACTCTCTAGTGGTTTTTCTTTTTCCTGACACAGATTTAAACTTTGAAGCCAGAAATTTCTCTCTTTTCTTATGCTTTGTGCTTTATCTATTTCACTTCTTTTCTGCTAATCTTTCCATCATTTTCCCTTATTTTCCTTGTGATTATCATCCTGTCACTAGATTAAAAATGATCTAGTCATAGGGATAAGCATAGGATTAATACTAACAATATACATGTATACCAAAGCAAGAGATAACCATAAGTATTGAACACATTTAAAACAAAGCCATTGTCACATTCCAGAATTACCTTTACGTTTTCATTCCCACATACCATCTGCACCATGTAATGCTTTTTGAACTTATCCAGATATAAAGCCCATTGATCCTAGTACCTTTAAACTATAATGATTTTTGCTTCTCTTTCCTCTTTAGATCTCGTCTTTGTAACTGACAAGTATTTCCTTTCACAGATATCCAACAATTTTTCTCTTTCCAAAAGTAGTTGACCACACAGTCTTATTTTATTTTTATTTTTATAGGTTTTGTTTTGTCATTTATTCCTAAGTAATTATTAGTAGCACCTTTCAACCCTCAGGGTCTTTCCAGTCTAGAATAATTTATATAATTATGCACTAGCCATACACATTTAGTAAACCCCTAATCCTGATTGAACCAAAATAAATGAATTCTCTACTGAGCTCTCACTATAATTTAGATGGTGAATGTCTCCTAAAGCCCCATGTGTTAAAGGCTTGGCCCCCAGGTTGGTGCTATTGGGTGGTGGGGGAACCTTTGAGAAGTGGGGTTTAGTGGGAATTCCTTAAGTTATTAGAGGTGTGCCTTTAAAGGGGACTGTGGAACCTGGTCCCTCCTCTTTCTTTCTTTTGCTTCCTGGCCATGAGCAGAGTGGTGTTCTACTGAGCACTACTACCATGACGTGCTGCCTCACTGCAGGCCCAAAGAAATGGGGCCAACTGATCATGAACCGAAACCTCAAAAACTATGTGCCAAAGCAAACCTTTTCTCTTTATAAGTTGGTTATCTCAGGTATCTTCTTATAGTAATAGAAAGCTGACTAACATAGCTCCATACTAATTTATTCCACTGCTTACCTGATACCAGCTCTAGAAAGTCTAGTAGCCATTGAATAATTAATATTCACCCAGTAGAACCTTTGGCCTCCCTCCCCATTCTCTGCTCCATAAATTGGTCCTTCTACTGAATCCTCAATTGTAAAAGACATTAGCATCTACTTAGTTGCTAAAGAAATAAATTTAAGAGTCATTTTCAGATTCTACGCTTCTTGTTGCCCTCCAAATATATGTTGAACCCTTTCACTTTTCCACATCCCAAAGATAACATAGTATGGTACTTGGGTTGCTATTAAGAACTTCCTTCCATGCTGCTGTCCATTCTATACATGACTCCAACATTAACATTGCTAAAGTGTAAGCCTCGTGGATGGAAGCTGAGAATTGAGAATGTAACTTATGTAATCCAAGTACTTTTTTCATGAGCATGGGGTGTGAATCCTAAGTGGACTGCAGTAAGAAGTGGTCTTGTGGTCTGATGGCATTCCTGCTCTGGTTAGTAGCTCTGTATCTTAGCTTCAGTATCTTCCCATTTCTCTCTGTATGAATTTCCCATTATGGCCTATGCAACTCTGCTTGCTTTACCTGTCTATACAGCATTATACAAACCATTCTCTTATACCCAGCACCAGTCACACTGGCCTCTATTCTCTCCTGGCCCTTTGCACTAGTATTTCTTCTTTTTATAATACTTTTTAAGACCACTTTATTAAAGTCTTATTAACATGCACAAAACTATACATATTTAATGTCTACAATTTGATGAGTTGGGGATAATTAGACACCAGAAACCATCACCACCATCAGGCCATAGATGTATCCAACATCTCCCAAAGTTTCCTCCCACTCCCGTTACTATTAGTGTTGGTAATAACACTTAACAAAAGACCTCCTTCTTAGCAAATTTTAAATATACAATATGGCATTGTTAGCTATAGACATAATTCTAAACATCAAGTCTCCAGAACTTATTCATTTCATAACTGCAACTTCATACCTTTTGAGCAATGTCTTCCTATTTCCCTCATATGAAGACCCTTACTAGTCTCTGTTTCTATGACTTCACATTTTTAACATTCCACATATCAATAAAACTGGGCAGAATTTGTCATTCAGTGTCTGCTTATTTTACTTATCATTGTGTCCTACAGGTTCATCTCTGTTGCCACCAATGGCATAATTATTTTTTAAGGCTGACTAATATTTCATTGTATATAAGTATAGATTTTCTTTTCACATTCTTCTGCCAATGGACACTTAGATCGTTACCACATCTTATCTATTCTGAATAATGCTGCCAATGATTGTGGAAGTATATTCAAGACAGTGATTTTATTTCCTTTGGATTTATACTCAGAAATGGTATTGCTGGATAACACAGTAGTTTTATTTAAAAAAAATTTTGCGGGGTCTTCATAGTGTTCTCCATACTGGCTATACTGATTTACATTCCTACTAACAATGTTCCCTTTTCTCTACATTCTTGCCAACACTTGGTATTTTTCATCTTTTTTTGATAAAAGCCATTTTACAGGTATGAGGTAAGGTCTCATTGGAGCTTTAATTTGCATTTCTCTGATGATTAGTGACGTTGAACATTTTTTATATATATTTTAGCTATTTACATGTCGTCTTCTAAGAAATGTCTATTCAGATCATTTACCCATTTTTAAAATCAGTTATATTTGTTTTTTGTTTGTTTGTTTGTTTTGCTATTGAGTTATTTGAGCCTTGTATATTAACCTTTTATCAGATGTATGGTTTTCTCCTCCACTCTGATAACTATTCCCTTTGCTGCATGGAAGCTCTTTAGTTGGATGCAATCTCGTTTTCTATTTGTCTTTATTGCCTGTGCTTTAGGGGTTATCCAACCCCCCCAAAAAAAAATCACTGCCCAGAACAATGTCACAGAGTTTATTCTCATACTTTTAAAGTTTCAGGTTTTACACTTAAGTCTTTTGTTTATTTTGAGTTGATTTTTTTATGGGGTAAGAAAAGCATCTCATGTCATTCTTGTCCATGTGGATATTCAGTTTCCCCAACACCATTTATAAAGCAACAGTGTCTGTTGTATGTTCTTGGCACATTTGTCAAAATCAATTGATCATAAATATGTAGAACTATTTCTGGGCTCTCTACTCTGTATCATTGGTTGATATGTCTGTTTTTCTGCCAGGACCATGCTGTTTTGATTGCTATAGCTTTATAATTTATTTTGAAAGATGGTGTGATGCTTCTAGATTTTTTTAAATACTTCTATTAGTGCATTGTAATTATACATCATAGTGAGGTTCAAATTGATACAAATATACCTATACATACCCATCACTTGATGTATTTTCTTCTTCATCCCACCCTGCTACCCCCTCCTCCTTCTTTGTACACATTAGGGAGATTGGTAGTGATACCTTCATATATGGACATAGCATCAGTTCAACTGTTTTATTCTTCAATCCTCCTCTGTTTCCTCTCATGTCCCTCCCTCAATCTCCTTTCACTATTCTATTGGTCTCTTTCATTTATGTAAAGTTGGCCATTCATGACTGCCCCCCACCCTTGGCCCCTGGATAAAGCAGAGGTTAACAGGGTCTTTTAATACTGAGCCAAGGTGCCA
This sequence comes from Glis glis, assembly GCA_004027185.1. Lineage (NCBI taxonomy): Eukaryota > Metazoa > Chordata > Mammalia > Rodentia > Gliridae > Glis > Glis glis. Next base: position 13,498 of record PVJS01022364.1, read on the forward strand.
TGGGGAAGACGTGACATGGAAAAAGTGAACTCATTCTTTTTACCCTCTCCTCCCCGATGTATTTATTTCTCAATTTTTCTCCACTGAGGGGCTGGAACCTTTTAGCTAGACTCCTGGCCTCCCATAAAGGTATTTTTATCATGTGTGGTTGTTAAAACCAGTGTTTTAAACCATGGGTTTAAGGGATGAAACTTCCTATTCTGCCATCTTCTGACATTCCAAGTGGTGCCTTCATCGCGTTGCCTGCCTTCTCTTTGTAATTTGTACTGCTTATCTCTTTAATATCATCTTTTAAATATCCATTCAATAATCATCTCTCTTCTCTCCGTCTGAAGTGGCCTCCTTCAGTTACTCTCTATTATGACACAAAGCTTGTTTACTTTGCAGGGTATGTGATGATGAGGATTATTTTTGTTTTGTTTTCATTGTTGTTTACTTGTGTATTGTTTACTTCTGCCACTGTAATAATTTCCAAGGAACTTTACCTATCTTGTTTACTCTTGTAGCCTCTAGAACAACATTCAAACAGTGGAGGCTTTCTGAATAATTATTAAATAAGTAAATGTTTGAAAGGGCTCTGAAGTTTTCTCTGAAGCTATAAAAAGTTCTAATTAATCTATTATTTTGCTGAAATAAATTCTAATTTCTCAAGTATTAGCATTTGTAATAAAAATGATTTATTCTCCAGCTTTATGTTTTGATTACATATGTAGTGTAGCCAATTATATTTTATTGCAAGTTTAAAGCAGTTCTGTTATATTCTAGATCAAATAGGTTTTATGAGCCTTCCAGGAAGCCTAAACTGTATTTATTACATTGTTTCTGCATGAAAATATGATGCATGGTCCCAATATAATTTTTTTCTTCTTCCCAACAAACTTTTAGTTCAAAAGTAAGTTTTATATTGATGATGGCCTACATATGAGCTCTGAGCAATCCTTTAACCTTTGGGTCGGAGACCCGTTTGCATTAAGAACATCCTAAGACTCATGCAACAACTACAACTGAGTATTGTTTTCAGAAGTAGGCAAAACATAAATGACAAATAGGCAAATACAGTCCTTTATACTGGATGAGGAAAACATATGTTATGCAACTTCAGCTTTTTTTAGGTATCTCTTTCTGCAGTGACAGTCTTTAGAACTCCTTTCTACTATCTAAAAGCATCATTGCTTTTAAAAGGTATTTATTGGTAGTTATCAGTGCATATTTGCCTGCTGTTTAGAAAAAAACAAATTTAGAATGGGTTGGGTCCCATCATTTGAAGACAATGTAGAGAAGGTATTCTCTTCTATTCCAAAATATTTTTGCTTCTATCTTATATTCATAATTTTCTTTCATATTTATTGTGAAATTAATAGAGGTTATATTCTCTATTATTTAGCTCAATTAATTTTTTTTTGGACTGGGGACTGAACCCAGGAGCATTCTACCTCCAAGTTATACCCCTAACCCTTTTTATCTTTTGTTTTTGAAATAGGGTCTCACTAAGTTGTTGATAGTCTTGTTATGTTGCCGAGGCTGTTCTCAAACCTGTGATCCTCCTGTCTCAGCCTCCCAAGTACTGGAATTACAGGTGTGTGCCACCACACCCAGATAGCTCAATTATTTTAATTAAGTAGTTTATTTTATGTTAGTCAGAGGTTTAGTTTTTAAAAATAAATAGGACTTTATCATGTCTTTCTGGCCAGGAATTATTATATAATTTATTAAATACAGATAATATCTGAATTTTGTATTAATAGTCATAAGATCAACATGTTATTTTAATAGAAATTTATATAAATTTAGTGGCTCTCAGGGAAAAATGAAAAATACCACCTTGTCCATGTAATCAGCAGAACTCCATTTACACATGTTACTCTTGAATGGATTTTAGTTTCTCTGAAGTTTAGCAAAAACAGTTTGAGCATTAAAAATGTTGAAAAATAAATGAGTTAAAATGTTTTATAATATCTAAAGGTTGCAATTTAGGATTATGTGTATATATGTATGTTCCTCATATTATCAAAATACATCTTTTTTTCTCCCTACAAGCCTAACATTAGGCATAAAACTTCTCATAACAGGCTGTATTGGTCAATGTGTCCCTGGAAGAAGGTGTTTTGTATCTCAGAGGTAGCATAAGCACCATTCGATGTGGTGTTGCCATGGAAACGGCGCTCTCTCTCTCTCTCTCTCTCTCCCTCCCTCCCTCTCTCTCTCTCTCTCTCTCTCTCTCTCTCTCTCTCTCTCTTTAATTGAACAGCATAGTAAGTAGTCTTATAAAACCCACCAACCCATAACTTGCTGGTGCCCCAAGGCAGCTTTAACTTAACCACCTTCCCTTTGTCTTTATTTTTTCAATCTAAGGGATTCAGGTGTTTGACTCTACCTGTTTTATGAGTCTAATGTGCTTGGGAACTTAAATCCTTGGTTTGTTGACCACAGATAATTTCTAAACAGGAGCTCGAGACGGTTATAAAATCAAGGCAAGAATACAAAATTTCCATTGCAAGAAGAACAAAAGCAAACTTCTATGTAAGGCCATGTCTATAAAACGCACGCTGAATAAGATCCCAATATTTGATCGTCTGGTTGCACCAGAACTTACATGTTGTACAATGCAAAGAAATCATGCTAGAAACACGGGGGACACAAAAAGCGCTGTGCTAAAACAAGTCCTGGGCAACAGGACACATATTTTAGTTTACTTAAAAACTCTCCTGGGATCTAAAAGTCCCATTTTCTTTCCTTGATGCAAGCACACACATCGTAAAACACCTATGCCCTAGTGGACAGATATTGCTTGCAGTCCAAAATACCCACTTTAACTCCTTCTGTACTCTCCTTTCTTCCTAGAGACAATAACCACTCTGGTTATTTTGCTAGTTATTTATGTTTATCTGTCAGTAAACCTCTTTACATTAAATGGAACACGTAAGAATTGCTAGCGTTCTCTAAGAAAATGGAGCTGTTTAACTTGCCCTAAAGAGAAGGCATTGTAATATTGATAAAGAGATGATTCCAATAAAATTAATGTAGTGTTAATAAATGAATAGAATGCTCTCTTCCTAATGAGTAGCACTGTCCTCTTCCAGTTGTAAGAGCAACTACAAATAATAGCTTGTAAGTTCGCATTGGGTATTGACCCCTAACAATATCAAAGAAACCTATAGTACAGAGTTTAAAATTTACCTTGTTCAACTTCTCATGCAGTTGGAGATCCTCTTTATAATGTGACCTAAAATTAATCTGATAATATGTTTCTATGTCATCTCTCAGTGCTTCTAAATTTTGACTGAATTCATGTCGATGATGACTGCTTTCTCAAATTTGCTAGCACCGCTTTACAAAGTGAATCATTTATAATTAGGCAATGAATATATACCAAAGCTGAGTGGGCAATTATGACAGCTTACCCTTTGCAGAGAAGCCCTCTGCCTCAGACAGAGAAAGCACAGAGGAAATAAAAAATTAGGACAAGATAATAGGAGGATAAAAATGTATCTATAATATCATTGTAAGAAGCATCTCCGAGTATGAAGAACTACAGGTGAGAGATAGGGAGACATTTCCCCATGAGCATCTTTTGCTACTGTCTTGCTGAGTATGCAAATAATTCAAGCCCTTAAACATTCTTTACCTAGCTATTTTTCAGTCTTGTATTTGCTTGAGCAATCTTGAAGGATAATATAATGTGTCCTTCCGGGACAAAGAGTAGGCTTGCTTACTGTTTGCTATAAAACAACAGGGCTACAATCTTAGTCCTTCTTGGCTATAAGGCAAAGTCACTCCATGTGTAGCAATAATCTGGGCTCTCTGTATAACCATCACTGCTGTGGCACATGGGGGCCATGGGGAAACTGATGCAAGTGTGCTGCTGGGGCCTGTGCTGCTTGCTCTGATTTGAGAAATGAAGTCCTTTGTCTCTGATCCAGGGGCCTTGTGTCTTCTGCCAGCCTTTATGAGGTAATCACAGGCTTATTTATTAGCTTGTATGTAGGGTAAAATCCCAGACCGGAGAGGAGGAAATTGCATTAATTCACTCCAGCAACCTTTTGTGACTGGCATTATTAAACACCCAAACCGTAACCTTGTTCCTGCCAGCAAAGAGAACTATAACTTAATTATTCTAAATTCATAAGACATTACCTTTGGTAGATATTCCATAAACAAATAAAACCTTTATATTTATTTATTTACTCATTTATTTATTTATTTATTATTTGTTGCGGTACTGGGGATTAAACCCAGGGGCATTCTACCTTTGAGCTACACCCCCAACCGTATTTTATTTTCCATTTGGAAACAGGGTCTCACTAAATTGCTGAAGACCTTGCTAAGTTGCTGAGACTGGCCTCGAACCTGCAATCCTCCTGTCTCAGCCTCCCAAGTACTGGGATTACAGGTGTGGACCTTTATTTATTTTAAAGCCCGAACAAAAGGCAAGGGGAGGTTATCATTGCTCAGGGGTATGCATTCAGAGTTCTTTAATAACACGAAGATGTTTTTTCCCTTCTCTGAAACATGAAACTTTTGGATGAACATGAATCTAAATATTTGAAATAGAATTTCAGACTTTTGACTACCTGTGTGTTTAAATGATGCAAGGTGATTTTGAAACCATCATAAGCAGAATCATGACATGATCTATGGACTTTGCTACCTGTTAGCAGAGGTGACCTGAGTGTCATTATCGGCTTTGTTAGGCAACTCCCTTGTCATGTGAAAATGTCAACTCTGTCCCTCCACGGATAGCTGTTTGGGCGTAAGTATTTGCATTCAAATGGCAACAGGCTAACTGTCCTTCTGGCACACTTAGAGTGAATAGTCTGGACTGTGCGGGTGCTCCACAGTTACCAAATCCCCAGGTGGGAAAAATAATACCTAGGAAGATAATCTGAAGAACATGTGATCTTTCCCTGAACTATTATTTCTCAAACTTTGGATTGAGCTGAAAATTTCCTGCCTATACTCCATGGCATTTGCTCTTGGTAATCGTTTTTGGTTTTATTTTATTTTTTCTTTTAACTGTCTTGTACTTTGGAATAATGTCTCTATTTTATGGATGCTATATGTAGCACCATGAAATCACTGTAAGGCTCTTAATAAACTGGTCACTGAAGGCAACAGAGCACAATGGTTACCTGTGGCAGCTTACTACCTGAACTTAATCTTGACATTAGAACTTAATAGCTATGTCACCTTGGGTATGTTATGTAGCATCTCTAAGTCTCAGTTTTTCCAGGTGTGAAATGAGAATAATAGTACTCAGACCTAACAGTGATAAGAATTAAGGATAAAATGCATATGAAGTGCCTGAATTAGAGTCAGTGTTCAGCAATATTAGCTTGTAAACACATACAAATATGCAGAGTCCCTTCCAAAAAGACTCTAAGTAGACTATCCCCAAAGGTCATACTATTAAGGCTAGTTCAGTAGTTGAATTTAGCCCAGGAATAGTAGGCATAGATATTGGAAACAGGGATTGATCAGATTTCCTTCTTTTCACCTCTGAAAAATTTAAAGAGTAATTTCTGTCCTGGATGAGCAAGTACAAAGTAATTCATACTATATATTTTACCCCTGATGCCAAATGATGGTCTTGCTATTATTTTCCTTCCTTAGTAAATATGGATCTTTGGGGTCTTGTAGACCCAGGCTAGAACCCCTGCATCCATTACTTATTAGCCGGTTAATCTTGTTGAGATTTTTTAGCCTCCTTAACATTCCTTAATCTGCTTATGGGGTTAATATTGGTATCTACTAGGATTGTTTTAAGAAAAGTACATACTGCCAAACAAGTAATAAGACTTCAATAAATGTCAGTAACTTTAATTATTTATGTTATCTTGTCATATTTTTATCTGTGTAAATCACTGAAAATCTTCTCATTTTTTCCAAGTTAGGAGATGAATAAATAGATATATACCTGGGACGTTGCCATGGCAACACTGTCTCCTCTCCCAGGGTTTAGGGTCTGGGGATTTTCTCATAGTTACTCAAAGTGACACTGACCTATGCCCTGTGGATGAATGAGAATTTGCCCAATATGATGAATGCTTCAGTTAGCTGAACCCTGGAACTAAATTTAGATACTAGACACTTGCCCTGGAGACCAACAAAGCCTGCTCTGTGATGCTCTGCAGAGAACCTGAGCACTCTCATGTTTGTCTTACACCTGCTGATTGAAATAGTCGTCTTTTTTCCTAGCTGGCATCCCAGCATTTGCATTAACATCTGAAGTAATCCTCAGCCTAGATTGATTCCTAGCTTCTTTACTTCACTTCTGTGGCCCTGAGTAAGTTATTTTTATCTCCTAGGTTTCTCATCCATAAAATGGAGATAAGATTCAGAGGTGTGAGGATAAAGTAAGTGAGCTCATCTATAAATACATAAGGCTCGGTGCCTTGCTTATTGTAGACACTCTATCAGTGTAAATTTAACTTGCTTCCTTTTTCTCCTTTAGGGGTTTCAGATTGACCCTTGGGTTAATAATAGAAAGGTAAAGGATGTATTACCTTAAGTTGCTTTATAGCCTTATTTAACCTAGTAAAAAACAGGCCTCAATGCCAAGCCCAAAGGCAGAGTCCTCCACCCACAACAGAGTTTCTTGCTTATGTCTTTTCAGAGGAGTTTGGCTGCTCATGGATGAAATCAATGAGAGTCGGTAGGAGAGAAAGAAAGAGAGGGGACAGAGGGAGAAGCAGTTATTGGCTATCTCATGAAATTTATTGAAAACAGTGTAGAGTACAATATCGATGGTTATCCATCATAGGGTTGCCTGAGGACTGCAGCTCAGACTCTAGAGAGAGTATCAAACCACATATCATTAACAGGTGTTATGGTTTGGATACAAAGTGTCTCCCAAAACTCATGTGTTGAAGGCTTGGTCTTCAAGGCAGCAGTGCTCGGAGGCGGGGCGTTTGAGAAGTGATTGGATCATGAGGGATTTGACCTCATCAGTGGATTCATCTACTGATGGACTCATAATTGGATGGCATTTGGGGAAAGGGATGGGAACTTAGGAAGTGGGGCCTCATTGAAGGTGGGCCCTAGTGGGTCACTGGAGGTGTGCCCTGGAAGGGTATTTCTTGCCCCTGACCTCTTCTTTTCTCTTTCTTTCTTTCTACTTATCCTCCCCTCCCCCAATCCCTTCCTGGCTACAATGAAGTAAGAAACTTTCCTCCACCATGATGCTTCTGCCTTGGAGTCAGCCAGCCATGGGCTGAAACCTGATACCCTGAGCAAAAACAAACATACAAACAAATAAACAAAATCCTTTCCTCCTCTAAGTTGATTTTCTCAGGTATTTGTCAAAGTGATGAAAAGCTGACTAACACACTTGGGAAAAGACCCAAATTCAGAATTCAAAGTGCAGTTTCTACTGAATGTATATCACTTTTGTACCATAGTAATGTCAAAAAATTCTAAATCGAACCATCCTAAGTCAGGGACTCTCTGTGTATGTCAGTCTGTCTTCTGAAGTTCAGCCCCAAACCAACTGTCTTTCTGAAGCTAGTCTATTGTCCATACCCAGAAATAATTCCTCTTCGTTTCCAAGAGTATTTTTTTCTAACTTTTGTATAGCATTGAGCATGTTTCTTATTTCCCTCATTAATCTCAGAAAAATTGTGAGATCAGAAAAAATTATAATACATATTATAACACAGAGGTTGGCCACAGACCTTACACATCACTGGTGAAAGAAAGTCCAAATGTCAGGTTAATTACTACCTGAGGACAACAAGAAAATCCAATGGTAGGTTAACTACTACCTAAGACAACAAGATGACAAATGTTTCCCATCATTTTTTGAGGCTGATTTGTCATATCTAATGTGCCTTACTACTAAGGTTTTGGTAGTAGCCACAGAATTCAGAATTTATACTACCATATACATGCCATAAGTACATATTATTATTTCCATTTAAAACATTAAGGGATATGGAAAAGTTTTCTGTCAGTGTTTACAAGCACTGTATATCTTTCTAGATCAGATGTGTGTGGTAAAAGAGCAGAGGTTGATAGTCGCTAATAAGAACCGTGAAGATGTTTGAACATGTCTATTTTTAATAATGATTTGTGTAGGCTGCATAGTTAGAGCTACTTTCTAAGATTATATCACTTAAAGATCCTTATAAAAGTTAAAATATTCTCCCACAAAGGCAAATGTAGGTTCTATATATGTATTATCTATCCATGTAAAGTCATGATGCAAATGTCTTTAAGAGATGAAATAGAGGCAGAATTCATGCTATATTCAAAGCAAGCAATTTTCTGTGATTTTAAGTATATGCAAAGAAATCCTGAGCAACCTGCACATTCAAGTTGTGATTTGTAAGAAATAAAAATGTGGGGTCTACTTATGTTCCATGGAATTCCTTTTCCCCTTTTCTCCAAAGGCCATCTCTCTATTGTATTATTATGGATGAAATTGGTTTAGAACATAAAAAAAAGAGTTGATATTTCATCTTTGAATAATGCAAAAGATAATAAATGCAGGAAATTTTTTTTTCCAAAGCATGTCTGAGTATATACCTTTGAATTTAACTGGAAAACATGTCATTCCATTCAGAACTCTGAATTAAGATGCACTATTTTTTTTTTTTTTTGCTGAAGGCTATTTTAAATTAGGCTAATAAATTGCTACTCTCTGCCTTGCGTGATAATGCATTACATTATCTACTGATGTACATGTATTGTTTGACTCTAATGGTGTGGAAATTAAATGTTAGACAGGGGCCAGATGTTCCTATAGATGAATATGAAGTATGACTCTGGCATAGTTATGTCTCATTGGGACGCAGAGGAAGAATGCAATAACCAACAACAGCCACCACCAAGAAATTCCTCTGATATTGATCTCTCCTCAGAACGAACATGGTACAAGCCTCCATCCTCTCTGGGTCCCTGTCTGAGGAAGGTTCTAAATGTCAGTGGTATTTGCACCTGTTTATGAGGAAAGAATCTTATTTCCTAAAATAGAAAATAAAATGAAATTGTGAATATGAAACAACCTGGAAGGGTGTCCAGAGATGGTAAATATTTGTCGTCTTTATTTGAGGGCCGGCTGCAGCTTGGAATGATTTCCTAGATTTTGCACCTCGAGGTGGCAGCCAGATTTCCATGGGTCATTCCTCTGTGCAGTTCACAGCAGGGTGGGAGAGCTATGGGACTTAGGGAAAGGGAAATGGAAAGCAAATGGGTCTTATGGTGAATTTTAATGAAGATTCCCTGCTGGCTTTAGCCCCACTGGGGGGGGGGGGGAGAAACCCATAATTTCCTATCCCAGGCTAATTTACAAATGGGGTTATAATTCAAATAGTAGAAATTTATCACAAGAAGGTGGTGGGGATAGGGGGGTGCACGGAATTTTTGTGGCTGCTGCTTCTACTGGTGCAAACTAAACCCATAATAACATGTAGGTACAATTTTCAAGATTGGGAGGGAAGTGGTAAGAGGAAATGCACGTGTTATCACAGCGAGAAATGCTTTTTTGCAGGCCTGTGTTGAAGGATGTAGAGAAAACTTCTGAGGCTCTGGGGTGTGGGCTTCAAGTGTGGATTAAAAAGGTGAAGATGGGAATCTATGGGTATGTCCAGCAATACCTGAGAACTGTGGAGAGAGACCAACTTAACTCAGTGAAAGGGTAGGCCAAGGTTTTGCATTCTTTTAAAAGAGTTGCTAAATACCAAGAGAAATATCAAGGGGAAAACGTAACATGGAGAAAGAGAAAAATTTATCCCTTCTAGAGTTATTTCAGCTGCAAGTGTTGCTATCCTTTTTTTCCCCCTGTCTGTGGTTTACTGGAAATGCTGGCAAGTGAGAGATTCATGGCTCTGTGTACTCCTCATGAACAGTGGTATTTCCTTTCTGATTTATGTGAATTCATTTCTTTTTCCCTTTACTTAGCATCCTTTCTGACTTTTAGCCTAATAAACTTTGATTTCTCAGGAGCAGCCTAATGTCTGTCTTTGGTCTTGTATTTCTTTTTCACGACTTTTTTCATTACATGTTTAAAGCAGTGTTTTGAAACTTGTTTCCTTATTAATCGTAAAGGTAAAATGATCAATTTATCTCTCATGTGAATTTTGTACACAGATGCGTGTCACGCCTTTCTGGATCTATCTCTTGAGCTCTATGTGATCAGAACCCTGCTGTTTTCTCATTTTAAAACATTATGAATTGCACATTTAACATGGTCTTGGTGCCATTGGGTGGATTCCTGCCTCCAAGGACCACAGAGGTGTAGCAGTCTAGAACCCTCACCTTTGGGATAAAAATGCCTTTGTGTGTGTATGTGTGTGTGTGTGTGTGTGTGTGTGTGTGTGTGTGTATGTGTAACTGGGGATTAAGCCCAGAGGCACTCTACCCCTGATTTACATCATCAGCCCTATTTTTCTTTTCTTTCTTTCTTTCCTTTTTTTTTTTTTTGAAACAGTGCCTCACGAAGTTGCTGAGGCTGGCTGCGAACCTACGATCCTCCTGTCTCAGCCTCCCAAGTACTGGGATTATAAGTTTGAGCCATCACGCCTAGCTAAAATGCTTCCTTCTTGATCACCTAACCCGATCAATTCTTATCATCTTGGAAACATTATTTGCAGAATACCCTTTAATAAGTTGATGTTGATATTTTTTATGCTTAACAAGTTTCCTGGCTATTCTGCTAAATTCAGAAATTGGAAACCTCCATGTTAAGCTCAAATATTGTTCCTATTTTTGGGGGTGGGGAGGGAGTACTGGAGGTTGAACGCAGAGGCATTCTACCTCTGAGCTACACACCCAGCACTTTGTGTTTTTTAGTTTTGAGACAGGGTCTTGTTAAGTTGCTGATGCAGGCCTCAAACTTGTGCTCTTTCTGTCTCAATCTTCCATGGTCCCACATACTGGAATTACACAATACCACAAATGCCTGACTCAGTTATTCCTACTTTTTTGGGGAGTGCTGGGGCACCCTATCTCTGAGCTATTACTTCAGCACTTTTTATTTTTTATTTTTTATTTTGAAGCAGGGTCTCACTAAGTTGCTGGAGCTGGCCTTGAACCTGTGATCCTCCTGCCTCCGCCTCCCAAGTACTGGGATTACAAGCATGCACTACTATGCCTGGCTAGCTATTCCTACTTTTGCCTGGTTGTTTCTTCCGCAGAGCATTCAGTGGAAGGTGAGCCCAGGATGAAGGGGGGAAGGAGGCCACTTTGACTAACTTTTACCTCCACAAGTTGATCTACCCACAGAAGCTAGAATGGCTAACCAGATATTCAACTGGGGTTGCAGGCTAAGGCCCTAACTGACCTTCACCTCCAAACATATATTTCCTTTGAGGCCCTGAAGGAGAAGATGACTTTGGCAGGAAGAGATGAGAATCCAGGAGCCCGAGTAATATTCAAATACTAAATACTGTGTAGCTAGAATGACACACGGGTAAAGAACAGGAACCTGGGAATCAGGCTTGAAATGGAACCACGTCTTTACCACCTACCAGCTGTGTGTCCAGGGTCAAACTGTCTATACTCACTCAACCTCAGCTTTCTTATCGGTACCACGTTGTGTGTGATTATAGTACTTAGTTCATAGGATTGTGACATTAAATGAGATACTATACATTAAAATGTTTAGCTCAGTGTCTAGGTCAACGTACCTCCTCAATTCATGCTATAAACTATACAATCATACACCACATTAATGGAAATTAGGAAGAAGGATTATTCTTAAGAGTCTAGTCAGACACTTCGGCTGTTTTTGGACAGTCAGATAATACTAAGAATTGATACATTTTCTCTCTCATGCTCTTCTCCATGTCATATTTATTATGACCCCTGTGAAATAGGTGCCGCAGGTTTTATTAGGTGATTGTATACATTCAATATATTACTGAGGATTTCATTGAAATGGACTTTTAATATTTTCGGAAAATTAAATTTCATTTTCCAATCTCACTATAATTGCTCAGTATCTACCAGTTAAGTCAATAAAACTAATCAGATATGCAATCCAATAATCTAGAGGTTGCATAATAAATGTGTTCATTTGTCCTAAATCTCTTTGGGAAATTGAGGGAACTACACATGAAAAGCATGAATGACTATATGAAAACAATACTACGTATAAGAACTTTGTTTTGAGATTATACCTATCTGCCTAGGACTTGTTTTGTGGTTGTTCTATGTGAATTCTGAACCTATTCACATGACTGCTTTCTTAGCCAACACTGTTTGCTTAGATTTGCTCAAAAATTGCTAAATATAAGGTCTGTCTTCATGTTGCCCCAGAATGTAAGAATTCACTTTGAACTCCGACATCACTATCATTTGAAGGACTTATGTTTGGCACCCAGCACACGCTTCTCTAACTTCTGACCTTTGTCTTCATGTTTGACTTTGCTATCCCCAAAGTTCTCAAATGAAATTGGTTCATTTAAACATATGATTAGGTACCAAATTATGTTACCTATAATGGGAGGGGACATATTATAAGAGTAAAGATAAACTAGTCCAGGGAATATTTCATAAAATAGGAAGAGATGACTTGGCATTGGTAATGGAGTAAGAATAGTGGTCTATCTTCCATACCTTCTAACTTCTAACTTCATTCATTTTTGTCTAGTTTTTTTTTTGTGTGTGTGTGTGTGTGGTGAGGGATTGAACCCCAGGGGCATTCTACTTCTAACCTACACCCCCAGACCCATTTTATTTTTTACTTAGAAAAGGGGTCTTGCAAAGTTCCTGAGACCCTTGCTAAGTTGCTGAGGCTGGCTTCAAACTTGCAATCCTCCTTTCTCAGCCTCCCAAGTACTGGTATTACAGGCATGATTCACCATACCCAGCTCGTCTAGTTTTTATATTTCATATGAATTTATTATCCTCATATAATATTCGAAGAATACAATATAAATACAATTGGTCCTCTTATCCACAGGTTCCACATCCATTAATTCAACCAACTCCTGGTCAAAAATATTTGAAAAAATTTGTGTCTGACCACAGATATTTTTCCTTGTCATTCTTCCCTGAACAATACAGTAAAAAAAAATACTGACATAGCATTTGCATTGTACAATGTATTATACAATACAAAGTAATCTAGTGATGATTTAAAGTATATGGGGGATATGCATAAGTTACTTGTAAATAACACGCCAATTTATATAAGGGACCTGTTTATCCTCAGATTTTTGTATCTGCAGGAGTCTTGGAACCCATCCCTTGCAAATACCTGAAAACAACTGAACCTTCCCCAAATTACTCTCTTCTTCAGAAGTAGCTACCGTCAATAATTCAGTGCATATCATCCCATTCCAGTCCTTACTCATTTTTGCAAACAAATGTGCCCATGGAAAATTATACATTTTTAAATAGGTGGGACCATATTTTATTCTATAACTTTATTTTCTCCATTGGCTATACCTGAATTTTTACTCATTCATTTTTAGTGAGATATAAGTCCTGTATCATAACATTTACTCTTGCAGTATACAATTCCATCATTCTTATTATATTCACAATGTTGTGCAGCCATCGACAATATTAAGTATGCAACATTTTCTTTCACTGCCCAAAAAGGAACCCCTTAATCACCATCAGCAGTTGCTTTCCATGCCCTATTCCCCAGCTGGGAGATGAATTCATTTACTATAGGTAAATTTTCTTCTATTATATCTCTGATTATTTTCTATCTTGTCAGTCTTAATTCAGGAATACAAATCTCTCAGTAGTAGATGGACTATAGTTTGCATATCTATTGTCCTTTTAAGTATTTTAATCTTATTGTCTATTTGTATTAACTATGACTAAGCCTCATTTTCATTATGATTTTTCTTGCTGCTTCTAGTTTTATTTATACTGTTTGTTTTTGTATTTTTCCGGTTTTCCTAAAATATCTCTTTTCTTCTCATTCTGATGTTTTATTATATCAACATGCTTTCCTTGGTTTTACTGAATTCATGTCCTTATTAAATTATTCAGTGACAGGGAACTCAAACTCTTTCTTTTCCTCTTATGCCTTTGATCGGATCTTATTTGTGCTCCGTGTGCCCTCCTGGACCTCATTCCCACCTTGTCTGGGATCATCTGTCTTTCCTGTGAACTGGAAGGCCCAGAGAGCAGGATCCAGTGAGAGGGACATCTGGGGCTTACCACAGCCTGTGCTGAGGTCCTGGGTTGATGTCATTTACTGGATTCCATTCCACCCATCTTGGCATGAGTTCAACTCTTCTGGGCTTTGGCTCACTCCTCCAATTTAGCACTATGTTCTGAAGCAAGAGGATCAGCAGCCCTTCCTGCTTCTGTCAAGGTCCAGATGTGGTTTATAGAGTATCTACTTAGTGCTTTATCTTCATTTTCCCAGGCATATCTACTCATGACCTCACCCCCTCCTCTCCAAGCGAAAGAGTACAGTACTCCCTCTTTACCCATAGTTTTGTTTTCCATATGGACTCAGTTACCTGTGGTTAACTGTGGTCTAAAAATACTAAATGGAAAATTCCAGAAATAATTCATAAGTTTTAAACCGTGCACCATTCTGAGTAGTGTGATAGTATCTTCTACTATCCCACCCATGATGTGAATCATCTCTTCATTCAGTGTACCCAAGATGTATTATGCTACCTCCTATTAGTCACTTAGTAGCTGCCCTGGTAATCAGATCCACTGTTACTGTATCACCGTGCTTGTGCTCAAGTGACTCTTATTTTACTTAATAACAGCCCCCAAATACAACAGTAGTGAGGCTGGACATTCAGATATGCCAAGGAGATGCCATAAAGTACTTCCTTTAAATGAAAATTCTCAACTTAAGGAAAACAAATTATATGCTGAGGTTGGCAAGATTTATGGTAAGAACAACTCTTCTATCCATGAAATCGTAAAAAAGAAAAAGAAATTGTGCTAGTTTTGCTATCACATTGTGAACTGCAAAAGTTATGGCTACAATGTGTCAGAAGTTCGTAGTTAAAATGGAAAAGTCATTGAAATTGTGGAAGACATGAACAAAAAATGTGTTCTGATTAACAGCGATGTGTTACATTGAGTCTATAAATGACTTACTGTTAACCTCTTACAGTGCCTTAATTCTAAATTAAACTTTAACATAGGAATGTAGGTATAGGAAAAATCGTGTGTGTGTGTGTGTGTGTGTGTGTGTGTGTGTGTGTGTGTGTGGTGTGTGGTTATGTGCGTGTGTGTGTGTGTGTGTGTGTGTGTGTGTTTGTGTGTCTACTGTATCCAGAAGTAGTCTCAGGATTTATATAACTTCTTTATCCACAGTGCTAATTCTGGAGGTGGAAACAAGGTTGGGAATCCTATTGACTTAGACATTACACGAGAATCTTCTCTTATTTCACTGGCCATCACTTTTTGAAGTTAATAATCATTTTCCATTGTTTTTTGCTGCTAGAAAATGTAGGTAGGATAGGGTTATTTTTTTTTTTTGCCTTTGTCTATTGGAGGAAGGAGATTCTATGCCAGAACTTCACAGCACCACCATCTCTCAGACTCCAAGTTATTTCAAATGTGTTTGGAAGATATACATCTCAAGAGCTAATACTAATGTATTAAAAATGAGTAAGCAGGTAGGTGAAGCACATTCAATGGCTTGAACTACCAAACACTAAACTTCATCTACATTGACCAACTGTTCACTTTGTACAAAGAACTGGGCTTGAGGGTGTGAGGGACATAAAATGAGTAAGTGTGTAGAGACAGAAAAATGGAGGAAGGAAAATATGCTTAGACTTTTCTACAAGGTAGCATAAAGTACATTTAAAAACAAATCACAGACAAAATGTACTGGTGAGTTAAAGGAGGAATATATTCCATTCACTTAAGGGAATATCAGAAAGCATAATGGAAGCCGGGCGTGGTGGCGCACGCTTGTAATCCCAGTACTTTGGGAGGCAGAGACCGGAGGATCCGGGTTCGTGGCCAGCCTCAGCTCGCTCGCTCTCTCTCTCTCTCTCTCTCTCTCTCCCTGTCTCTCTTTCTCTCTTTCTACCTAGTGAGGCCCTCCGCAACTTCGTGAGATCTGGTTTCAAAATAAAGTATAAAAAATAGGGCCAGGGGTGTAGAGCGGAGGTAGAACGCCCCTGCGTTCAATCCCCGGTACCGCAAAAAAAAAAAAAAAAGCATAATGGATAACATGGAATTGATAATACATTCCAAAGATGGTTGGGGAAGAGGGTAGGCACATTTAAGACAGAGGGATAAGCATTAGATATAGAGGTAAATTATGTTGGAAACAAACTATATAAGTACATACTTTTACACATGAGGGCAGTGGGGAAAAAGACTGAACTGTGGAGATGCAGTGCAGGTAACTGAATGACAGAGTGATTTACCATATAAGGTAACGAGCAATAGAAGAGAATTGAATATCAAGGGCATGATATGGACAGGCTGGGAAAGATAAACATTAATATGGTAACAGAACAGAGGTTGAATCCTGGGACAGTGGAATAAATGTCATACTAGGTATCATGAGACTTGGGGTCTTGGTCCACTTTTTTTACCCTACTCAGATGTATGAGATTGAGTCCTTTGATCCTTTTAGGTCCCATTCAACTCTGTAAAGTAAGGCTGGTGAGCTTGGCCTCTGGTGTGTATAATAGCTTTCAAATAGCACCCTCTATATATTGTAACAAAGAAAAACATGGGGAATTTGGAAACTCTTTAGTATGTCATAATAATTTTGGCAAAATAGATGGAAGAATAAATTATAGTGATTGGAGTACTTAAAGACAAAAAAAAAAAGTATGGCAAAGGAATTTTCAGAGGTAGAATTTTCAAGGAATAGGGGAAATTGCATTCCAAGAGGATTCCAAGTTTCTGATTTGGGGTTATTAAGAGAAGAAAGATGACTTTCCGAAGAAGTGTGAAAATCAAGCTAAGGAGCTGTTTTGAAGGGGAGGATCATCATATCAATGTGGGCTATCAGAAGGTTAAGGTAGTGGCTGGACGTGGTGGCGCACGCTTGTAATCCCAGTACTTTGGGAGGCGGAGACCGGAGGATCCGGGTTCATGGCCAGCCTCAGCTCTCTCTCTCTCTCTCTCTCTCTCTCTCTCTCTCCCTCTCTCTCTCCTTAGTGAGGCCCTCTGCAACCTCGTGAGACCCGGTTTCAAAATAAAG
>PVJS01022365.1:0-30594 GCA_004027185.1 Glis glis
TGAACGCAGGGGTGTTCAATCCCCGGTGAAACCGGGTCCGGTTTCAAAAATAAAGCATAAAAATATAGGGCCGGGGGCGTAGCGCGGAGGTAGAACACCCCTGCGTTCAATCCCCGGTACCACAAAAAAAAAAAAAAAACTCAAAATTTTTTAATAACCACATTTAAAAAGTAAAAAGAAAGGTGAAATTAATTTAACTTGCTATTTAACCTAATATGTCCAAATAGCATCACTTCAACACACAATCAGTACTTTTAAATTATTGAAGTATTTTACATTTTTTTTCGTATGAAGTCTTCAAAATCTAGAATGTATTTTGCACCTTGAGCATATCTCAGTGGTCCCAGCCACAGTTCAGGTGTTCAGTGGTGCGGGTGGCTGGCGACCACCTTATTGGAAAGCTCAGCACTCTCACCTCTGAGTGGATTTCAGCCCTTGCTCCACTATCTGTACACATCAGTTCTCTGGTTATGGGATTCTGCCTCGTTTTCAAATTGGGTGATCTTTTTTTACTTCTGATCAGAGAAAAGCCTTAAACAAAACAAATTTAACACAGTTTATTTGAGCAAAAAACAATTCATGAATCTGGCAGCTCTCACAACCAGAGAGGTTTAGAGAGACCCAGTTGCTGCTTTTCTAAGCTGATGTAGAAGTGGACAAAGAAAATAGATTTGATGGGTTAGAGAGGGAAGGCTCCAGATAGAGAGAGGTTTACTGGTGGTTTCTGATTGGTTGAATTGTTTTGTTTTACTGTTTACACTGGGCTTTGGTTTTCTTATGTAGAAACTTAAAGTGTAGGGACCACTCTAGCCTAATGACCACCCTCACCAAAAGATATAGCACCTTGGCCAAACTGCATATCTTAGGCTGAAGGAATTTGAGAAAACTGCAGAAGCAGAGCGGTCACTCGCTAACCTCCTACCTTTTTCCCCTGAAGTAGGTCATGATAGACAAAGGCCACCCCTGCTGACAGTGGCACTTGGTAGATTTCCTCATCTCTGGCATTGAATGAGTCCCATGGATGCAGGTCACGCAGTGTCCAAGCCTGTGTCACATTCTTATCAAGGCATGTGGGGGACTGGACCCAGCTCTTCCTCCCTCCCCTCGTGTCCCCCCACACAGCACCATGCAGGTTCTGCTCAAATTGCCCTAAAGCCACCAATTTTTCCTGATAGGGTGAGACTGAAGGAGGGCCCAGCCATTGATTGACCTAACCAACTCCATTTTGTCCCTCTTGGACTCCATTTTCTTCTTTAACATTTTTTTCCTTCTGAGCAACTCTCTTCTGTAGTTACCTTAGATTCCAGGAGCCACAGATCTGATTGGTAAGAACCCGCATGGCCAGGAACCGAAACTGTGAGCCTCACAGAAAAAAGTCACCCTTCTTTTTTGTGGTACTAGGGGTTGAACCCAGGGGCATTCTACCTCTGAGCTACACCCCCAGCCCTATTTTATTTTTTATTTTGCAACAGGGTCTCGCTAAGTTGCTGAGGCTGTCCTTGAACCTGCAATCCTACTATCTCAGGATCCCAAGTACTGGGATTACAGCCTTCCAAGTACTGGATCTCCACACCTGCCTCTGCTTCTCTTTTTGATTGGCAAATTAGGATGGGTGGCTGAGCCCGGTCTATTGGGACCCCTGGAACTGGGCTCTTTGCCCTAAAATTCCAGTGGTAAGGAAGGCAGGGAACCTTATCCAGAAACAAAGGCTAAGGCAAGCTGTTCACCTTCTATCCTGGGAAATCCTAGTCCTTCCTCTCATATGAAATTCTTGGCCCTGTGGGCTGAAGGATGAAATTTTTCTCACCCAACATCTTAGAGTGGGCCCTTCATCCTACCCAGCCTTAGAAGATCCCAGCAAATACACAGTTCATGAGAGGAAAAAGGAGCAATGGACAATGATCATAATGACTAGACATTTATAAAGGTGGTTGCAGAGCACTCCTCATTCGAGAGAGGAGGCATCAGGGCAAAAAAAAAAAAAAAAAAAAAAAAAAAAAAAAAAAAAAAAAAAAAAAAAAAAAAAAAAAAAAAAAAAGACACAATGGACTGAGCAATAAGAGAGCTCAAGTACTTGGGAGGCTGAGACAGGAGAATCACAGGTTCCTGGCCAGCCTCAACAACTTAATGAGGCCCTCCACAACTTAGTGAGATTCTGTGTTAAAATAAAATAGGGCTGGGGGTGTAGCTCAGAGGTACAATGCCTCTGGGTTCAATCCCTAGTACCACAATAATTAAATAAATAAATAAATAAATAATAAGAAGGAGGGAGTCCAAGAAAAGGGTATCATGGAAAAGATGGAGAGGGGCTGAGATCTGAATCTGCAGCTGATCTACAGACATAGGGGAGCGCCAGGAGCTGACTCACCTTCCGCTGTCCCATCCCTCCCTCAGTCTCACCTGCCCTTTCTGCCTCAGCTGGTCAAAAATAGAACCCTGATTTGTATTTTCTGCATATCTTACTTGACCTAATTTCCCTCACTAGAATACAAGCTGAGGGCTGACACACAGCTTTTTTTTCCTGGTATTTTCTTGCATGCATTGCTCGCGGTGCTCTGCACATGGGAGATGCTGCATTGCATTTGGTGAATTGAATGACAAAAATCCAGGGTGCCTTGTGAATTTAAGGGTTGTAGAGTTGAGGGGTCATGAGCGCAAAGAACACAGAAACTATGGTGATATTCACTGGGATTTGAGAGAGGGGAGTGAAGGGAGAATGCTAAGAGGGGACCAGTTGGGAGAAGAGGTGCAGGCAGGCAGGGTGTAGTCTGCAGATCCTGGAAGAGACCAGGAGAAATCAGAGACCCTGGCATTATCTCATTATCACATTAAAGAGCTTGAGCCCGCAGGATGACTGCCCTTTGTTGACAGATACCTGTTTGATCTTACAAAAGAACACTGGAAGAGAAGTTTCCTATGGTTCCTGTGAAATTGCTCTACATTTCACAGAGAAAGCCCTCTAAATTACAAATGAGAAATGAATGCGAAGTGATTAACTGACCCAGATTCTAGAGAAAAAAAGGAAAAGAAAAAAAGGGGGAAAAAGGCAAAATAGCTTGAGTAACCATTGGAACCATCCAAAGGCAGTTACCATCAAGGGAAATAAGGAAGGACCCAAGCTGGTTCTTGACCTGGACAGAAGGCAGCCAATTTTGGAACGCCAGGCTCCCTCCCACAAGCCCTGTCCCATCCTGCTGACCAGGAAGGCTGGTGATTTTCAGGAGCTTAGAATCCATGCTCCTGAACCAGAGGGAGAAAGATTCTGCTCTAATCTCCTTTTGAAATGTTCCTCCAGGAGGAGAGCCTTGTGATCCTCAAGTCGTACAATAATTTCTCTTGAGTCTCCTTGGTAAATCTCAAAGCCCTTTGACCCACAGAGCACAGGTGGCTGGAGAGCAGGTATCAACCCCCTGCTGTAGGAAAAAACAAAAAGCAGGGCCACAGAAAATGGATTGTAAGACTTCAACTAATGTCCAGCAGATTTACCAACCAGCCAACCAACTAACCAACCAACCAACCAACCAACCAACCAACTAACCAGAGATCATTAATGATCACTAGTGATCAGCAGCCCCTGGACTACAATATGGAAGCTCAATAATATATTTAAAGACACAGATCTGGATATGCTGTGTCTGCCTACCACATCTTCCTCATATGCCAACCTGTCTTGGCACCTCAAAGAGGCTGACACAATCCCAAGAGCCCTATGCAGAAGTGTCACCAATCCATGCAAGAAGAGACAATCTATCTCTTCCTGGAAATTTTCCTTTAAAAAAAAAAAAGGAAGGGGAATTGTTCACAGAAATTCCTCCAGCATAGACTTATCTGTGGCTAGGCAAGTTCCATGTGACCATCGTAAACCAATCACTAACAAGGAACAACACTGGTTGGCTGATATCAGTCAAAGGGCTGTGGCTGGGTGGGGCCATGGGAAGTGGGGTTCCTGGAGGGAGTCGAGCTTCTGTTAGAAAGGGATGGAGTGGAGGTAGGGGGCATAGAAGTTAGGTCATCAAATATTGGGGTGTGCTACAGCATGGATTTCTCATGACTCAATATTTAATTCTGCTTGCTAAACTAATGGTATCACAGCCTTTTTCCCCTAAGAAATTTCACTGTACTTAATTTTCAGTGTACTTAATTGGATCTCAGTGTTTTGTGGGATGCCCTGAATGTGGTAGAAATAATATGGGCTTTGGGATCAGGAGACCTGGATTCACGTTTTTTCACCAAGTAGCATATGTGCTAGTAGGCAAGTCACCTGACCTCATAAACTCTGTTTCCTCATCTGCAATGTGGGGATAATCCCCACCCTGTGGATATTAAGAAACAATGTAAAGAACCCAGCACGGTGCCTGGTGTACAGCATCCTTACGGTGAAGTCCCCTTATTCCATCTGTGTTTGAAACAGTGGCAGTAGCCTCTGGGTCAGTACTTATTAATTTGCTAGTAGGTTGACATCTTAGATTTGTTTACAGGGGGAAACAATTTACAGTTCCATGGAATCCACAGAGAAAACTGGTAGAATGGGGTATTTTTATAAATACCAAGGAAAGGAGGTATGTCAAGCCAGTCTAGCAAATCGGGGGACTCAGAAAAGGAAGAACTGGCGTGCTCCTTCTCTCTTCTCTAGGACTTGGAAATCCACGGGTTCACTCTGCTCTGATAGGACTGCTAGGTTCACAGAGCTCAGGTAGCTAGCCACCACCTCCTCTGCTTTCCTTTAGCACTTGGTCCAGAGCTTCATTTTTAGCATTACATTTTTAGCATTACAATGCCCACTCATCTATATATATATTCATTTATTGGTGCATTGTAATTATACATTTTGATAAGTGTCAGGGTAGCAGAATCATACATGCACACACTGCCCACTCATCTTTAGGAATCATCTTGACATAGTGCTATGGAGGTAGAACGACCATAGGAAGAAAGGGTTAGCAGCCACAGCAGGAGGACCAAATTTCCTGAGTATCAGCAGGACCCAATCTCCTGAGTGTTAAGATTAAAAACCTCCTGAGAGTGACTCGATGTTTGCAAGACTCCACTGGTTCCTGGTAAAAAGTGGATACTATCTAAATCCCAGGAAACAACCTCTGGGACTCCGAATAAGAGAAAGAAACTCAAAGAAGCATACAAACCCCTAGACAAGCCACCCTAATTGGTTACTGGCTCAGGAACCCCTCCCCCTGGGAGCCTCTCTCGGTGTCTCTCTGTCTCTCTCTCTCTCATGGGTGAACTGACTTTGGGAGAAGGTGGTGTGCAATTGAGGGTGCTCTGCCCCAGCACTCTTGGTGGGTAGAGACCAGAAAGCATCCACCAAAGCTGGCCGAGGCCCCTAGGGGTGACCTGCAACTCTCTCTGGCAGGTCACGTGGACTTTGGGAGAAGGTGGTGGCAACTGACAGCTCTTGACTTGGGCTGCTCCTGGGGAGCGACCAGAAGGCAGCTGCTGGACACCCCACTGCCCGCAAGGGTGATCTGCCTCTTTTACCCTCCCACTCTCTTGACAATAAACTCCCTGCTCATCTTTCTTTTACCTGGGAGAGTCATTCCTCCAATTCCGCCAGACATGAACCTGCTACGGAAACCGTGGGTTCCAGTGCTTTGCTACCACAAGACCGTGGGTTCACCTAAACACCTCTTCTTATTTATTTTGTCTTCCTAAGGGAAATTCCAGGAACCTAGAAGTTTCTGTTTTGCATGTGAATTACAAAGAAGCGTCTGCCATTTTTTTCAACTAAATGTGACCCCTTTTAGTGCTGCGATGAGGTCATGGGATGTTCATTTCCTCTTGTCTTTAGGGATGTCTGCAAAGCCAGCAGAGCTAGCCCCCGGGGGGAGCTGCTAGGAAGGCCAGGGCTGGCTGATGCTGACCCACATTTCATTTTGGAGGGGCGGCCATTTTCTTGCGCATCATTCCTTTTTCGTCTCAGCCTTTCTCGTCTGCTCTCTTTTAACTCCTATTCTTTGAGAGGGAGTTCTTGTTCTTCTAGCCTAGTCGAGTGCTCTCCAAATTTATAGATTCGGCTTTCTTCGATTTGCTGCTTTTCTGCAGGAGCTGCGTGTGTACCAAAGTCACTTTCAGAAGAACGTCTAGTTCTCTAATAACGGTTTTGAGTTTTAGTGGTAATGGCTCAGTCCTTATTTCAGATTTCCACACATTCCCCATGCTGTGATATTTCCTCCCCTGCAATGCTTCGGTTTTTGAATGGTTGAGCTTAGAATTGTAGCTTTGACAGTCTACAGCTCAGATTCTACAGTTTGTCACTTAATTAAAATGCTTGTGCTCTTTCGCTCTCAATTAATACATCAATGGGACTGCTTAACAATGAAATGTATTCATTTACTGTATTTATTATCTGTACTGAGGAATTGAGGTAGGTGGGTAGACCTGGTGGCACTAATAGAGATCCAGCATTTGTTTGGGGAAGGGTAGGAGAGGGAGGGTGGCAAAGCAGAACTGTGCTGCAAACCCAAGTTCTGTGCCCCAAAAGATAGGAAAAATAGCTGAGCATCGTGGTTCATGCCTATAATTCCAATACTTGGGAGGTTAAGACGGGAAATTGCAGGTTCAAGGACAGCCTCAGCAACATAGTGAGACTCTCAGCAACCTGGGAAGACCCTATTTCAAAACAGAAAAATAAAAAGGGCTAGGGGTATAGCTTGGAGGTAGAATGTCCCTGGGTTTAATCCCCAGTACAATATATATATTAGTGTCATTAAATATATATATAATATATATTATATATAATATATATACAATGTTTTCCTTATTGGCTGGGCTCCCAAAAGACAGATTAATAAGAGAAAAAGATACACATGTATTTAATATAAGTTTTATGTGACACAGGAGCCTTCATAAGGAAATGAAGACCTGAAAAAATGGTTAAATGTGAGTATTTTTGCTTTTTTTTTTTTTGCAGAACTGGGAATTGAACCCAGGGGCATTCTACCTCCGAGCTACACCCCCAGCCCTACTTTTTGTTCTTTATTTTGAAACAGGGTCTCACTAAGTTGCAGAGGCTTCACTAAGTAGCTGAGGCTGGCTGTGAACCCAGATCCTCCTGTCTCAGCCTCCCAAGTACTGGGATTACAAGCATGCGCCACCACACCCGGCTAAATGTGAGTATTTTTAATAGTAGGTTCGATTAAGAGTGGAAAGTTGTGGAGGAATATGTTAAGGTGGAAAGGTATGATCTAGTGCTGATGACCTGGGGAACGTGGCAAGGCCCCTTCAGGTTATTCTCGGCATCTTCTTTAATGTTCCTTTCTTCCGAGTATAGGGGGCACCTCTCTAATAGGGTCTTATGACCTCCCTCAGGGAAGGTCAGAAAATCCTTCCTAGGTTTTATGACCAACGAAAAGGGGGAGGTCAGAGTGACCCTGCAGGTCCCATGGTTTTCTCAAATCTCTTCAGCTTAAAATATTCAATACACCAAGTTGCCATATTTGGGGGTATTATTTCCCAAAACCCATCATAAATTCCAAATACAAACCAAGATCTCAATGAATGATGGTTTAAAGCCAATAGCCACACTGTCGGTTAAGTGGGTCTGTCTTTGGCCTTGTACAACAGCCCCAACCTTCCCTTTAAAGCCTCTGGTCCTTTTCTTGATAATATCTGACCTGTGCCCACATTGGGTCCAGTGCTTTCTGCTTCCAGATCCAAGTGCTGGCCTCTGCTCTTTTTTTTTTTTTATTATTACCATCTCTTATCTGGTTTCTTATCACTGGAAACAGTATTGCTGAATCTACTCACGCTTTCCAGATTCTAACCTGCACCACAGTGCATTCTTGTCTTTCCCTATCTTCCCTCTCCTGCCCATCTGTTCTTGTCCCGGCAATTCAAATGACAAGTCTGTACTCTAATGACAGCCTTTTTGGTGGGTACTGTTGTAAAACAATATAGATCTCTTTCCTCTTTACTCAGGAAAACTAATGTCTTTTGTGGTCAAAAGAAAATTAGTAGCAGCTGAAAGTGGAATTTTAATGACACTAAAACCTAATTGTTATTCAGCTTTAACTTTAAATCCTACCTCCTCTTCCAAGAATTCCTATTAATTCATCAGCTAAATAATGTGGCTGCTACTAAAGATTCTGACATCTAATTCTCTGCCTGTGCAGGTTTATTGCCAGGGTGAGAAATACTTTCTCTTTTTACCTTCATTTTTAAAAACAAGCATAATGAAAATATAAAATATTGCTTAGGATTTATCTAAGAAGATGTGGCAGCTTCTTTGAGAAATGGTTGGGTGGGGAGATATGAATCAAATTTGGAAGTCCTCTCTCCTAGCTTAAGTCATTATTTGAATAAGTCTGAGCTGATTGGTCAGGGAGAAGATCTCTTTATCTATATTTTAAACTATGACTCATATTCATTTTTTTAAATTTAGTGTAATGAGCAATTTTGAGATCTCAAAAGATTATGAACTAGCCATGTGTGTTAGTCAGCTTTCCAGCGCTGTGACAAAATACCTGAGATAAACAACTTAAAAGGAGGAAAAATTTTTTTGGCTCACAGTTTCAAAGGTTTCAGTCCATGGTCACTTGGCTGCATTGTTTCTTGGCCTGTGTTGAGGCAGAACATCATGGCTCATCATGGGGGGATGTGGTAAAGCGAAGCTGCTTACCTCATGGCCGGCCGTCAGGAAGGAGACAGAGAGAGAGAGCAAGAGCAAGAGAACAAGAGCCAAGGACAAAATAATCCCTTCAAGGGATTATTACCTACTTCCTCCATCGAGACCACACCTCCTATAGTTTCCACCACCTCCTATTATCCTATTAAGTTACAAATTCATCAACAGATTAATCCAGGATGCTTTGGAGGACATGTTAGATACAAACCATAACACCATGTAACCTCACAAATCACAGTGGCTGTTGTCCAGTTTACAAATATCCCACACACAGTGCATTGATTATTTCCATCTGAGAGCAGAGCCTAACTCGTAATTCTAATAGCTGCTGTTGGGAGGTGCGGGCATGTTTATAAGGGTGGGGGCAGCATCTTATGGATGAATTAGCAATGGGGGTCACGGCCAGGTAAGGAAGTGCTGTAATTCTGACCTCATATGTGCTCAGGATTCACCTCTACGTGCAGGATTCTGGGTATGCTTACAGAAGTTCAGTGAGACAGTGGGGGGGGGGGCTTTCCGGATTCAGACTGGTCTATAACTAAGGCAGGCCTGTGTCTGAATGGGGTTTGACCAATTAGTAAGTTCAAATGCGTAAGAGAGAAATGAGCCAGGAGAAGATACAATCCCTTTGGGAGAGGACTAAAGGAACAAGATTTTAAAAAAGTAGAACACTCTGGAAGTCCCAGATTGATGCCATTTTTTCACTAACTTTTTTTGCAGTACCAGGGATTGAACCCAGGGGCGTTCTACCTCTGAGCTACACCCCCAGCCCTATTTTTTATTCTTTATTTTGAAACAGGGTCTCACTAAGTTGCAGGGGGCCTCACTAAGTAGCTGAGGCTGGTCGCAAATCTTTGATCCTCCTGTCTCAGCCTCCCAAGTACTGGGATTGCAAATGTGCACCACCACGCCCTGTGCTCATTAACTTCTGATATGATAAATTATTGCTTAATGTTATCCAGCCCTGGGTTTGTATCTCATTCCCAAAATATAAACATATTCCTGGGGCTGAGTGGTATATAAACAATGCTTGACTTTTTCTTTTTGTTTTCCCGGTGCTGGGTTCAAACCCAGAGCCTCATACATGCTAGGAAAGCACTCTACCACTGAGCTACAACCCTAGCCCAATGTCTAACTTCTTGGTTGGATTTTGGGAGATTGTAGAAATACTTTTAGTTACTTTATGGTGCTGATAGTGTAAAACTCAATTACTAGTCTATTTATAATAACTATCTTAATCAGTACTTAGTAGGATGTAAAAGACGATGGTCTTTTACATCGTCTTCCCTTTGAAATCTTAGGCATTAAAAAGTAAAAAAGTCAGAATTTTTCCTCCCTTCCTGTTCCCCCATGCCAAAAGAAAAGGAAAAGGAAAAGGAAAGAAAAAAGGCAAGAGAAGTGACTCCTGGGTCTCTCTCACTCAACCTTCAACTTCAAAACAGGATGTAAGTACCACAGTGAATATCTCTCTGGACTAATTAGTTTCATTGGCTCTTTTCAAACGGTCCTGTTTATATTCACTTTACCCTTCCTATTAGGCAGGGGCCCAGCAGGAAACATTAGGTCCATTCAGAATTCTGTAGAGAATTAACAAAGGGACAATTTACAGAGGTATAGCCAGGGTTAAGGGAACTCGCAAAGGATGTCGAGGTACCCAGGGCCCAACCACAGTGAGAAGCTAAAGGATCAGGGGGACAAACGATACTTTTTTAAAAAAGCAACCATGTCTCTTCAACAGATGATGTTGGGAAATATCTACATGTAGAAGAATGAAATTGAACCCCTATTTCACACCATATAAAAGAATCAACTGAAAATGGAGTAAGACTTAAAAGACCTGAAACCATAAAACTACTAGAAGAAAACATAGGTGAAAATATTCTTTACATTGGCATTGGCAATGATATTTTTGGATTGAGTCCAAAGCAAATATAGACAAGTAGCATTGCATCAAGCTCGAAAGTTTCTGTGCAGGCCGGGCGTGGTGGCGCACACTTGTAGTCCCAGTACTTGGGAGGCTGAGACCGGAGGATCCAGGTTTGTGGCCAGCCTCAGCTACTTAGTGAGGCCCTCCCAACTTAGTGAGACCCTGTTTCAAAATAAAGAATAAAAAAATAGGGCTGGGGGTGTAGCCCAGAGGTAGAATGCTCCTGGGTTCAATCCCCAGTACCACCAAAAAAAAAAAAAAAAAAGTTTCTGTGTAGCAAGGACAACAAGCAACAGAGTGAATGGGAGAAAATATTTGCAAACCATTAATCTGATAAGGTAGTAATATCCAAAATATGTAAGGAATTCATGCAACTCAACAGCAATAATAATAATAATAATTAAAAATAGCTAAGAATTTAAATTAGACATTTTTCCAAAGAAGGCATACAAATGGCCAACAGATATATAGAAAGGTATTCGACATCATCAATCACCAGGAAAACAAGTGTTGGAGAAAAGGGAACCTTTGTACACCACTGGGTAGGAAGGTAAATTGGTATAGTCATTATGGACAATAGTATGGAGTTTTCTTTCAAAAAGTTCAGGCGATGGATGGTGGTGATGGTTGCACAACAATGGGAATGTACTTAATGCCAATGAACTGTGCACTTAGAAATGGTTAAATGGCAAGTTGTTTGTTATGCATATTTTACCACAATATTTTCAAAAGCATAGTATTAAGAGCAACTCAGTATCTAAAGAGATAAAATCAAAATTCCCCCAATTATTTTTATTCAAAAGAATTTTGTAAAAGCTATGCATCACTTTCTAAATGAGTTCATAGTCAAGATGGACCCTAGAGTAGCTTGATTTGGTCAGGAACAAAAAATCGAAAAGAGAGAGCTGCTTGAGGGGACTTCAATAATTAATGAACTTTGAAAAAGGCCTCAAGCTTCTAGTTATTTATAATGAAAATATTATGCATACACAGAGCTTTTTGTATCTGCAAGACTCTTTATAAATCAGATAAATAATTCAAACACAAATTCACTCACCTGGGTATCGTAAGGGCAGCTAGGTGCAAAGGCCAGACTTCCATCTATTTTTCTGGTGCTTATAGATTTTTGTTGTCCAGAAATGGACGTTGCCAACGTAATGGTGTCCTATGATTCACCAAAGGACTCTGTGACATGATTCAGGGTTTTATTTCTTTCCTTTACCATTCTCTTTCCACCTTAAAATCCTAATGTTTGATTTGAAGGGTAAAGAATTTCAAAGCCACCTCTTATCTACTTGTACTTTTGTGTAAATGTGGCTCTTATCATCAATGTTATTATTTGTATTTGCATCCTAGATGTTTTTAATATTCTTAGTAGTTTGCCTCATCACAGATCTTAAGGAAGGCAGGAATGGTACCCCAGACAGTGTTGCAAGAAATGCAGGAGGATGTCCAGGCAGACCATCCATGAATAGGAAGGCTGCTTTAGCAGCAGTAAAGAATGTGGGGGCTCTTTCCCTTTCATAGATTTCAAAGGACTTTCTACTGTTTACTTAGCAACTTCCCATAAGTGTTATTTTCTAAGATAGTTAATTTTGTGTGTCAACTTGACTGGGCCATAGGGTGCCCAGATATTTGGTCAAATATTATTCTGGTTGTATCTGTGAGGGTGTTTCAGGATGAGATTAACATATGAATGTGTGGACCCAGGGAAGCAGATTGTCCACCTTAATTGGGAATTTCATCCAATCAGTCGAAGATCTGAATAGACCAAAAAGGCTATGTAAGAGAGATCATCTCCTACTGACTAGTTGAGCTGGGAATTTGATCTTTCCCTGCCCTTGGACTAGAACTTACCCCTCAGCTCATCTGGCTCTCAGGCCTGCAGTCTCGTACTGGGAGTACACCACTTTCCCTGCTGGGTCTCCAGCTTGCTAACTGCAAATTTACAGACTTCTCAGCTTTCATAATCACATAAGCTAGTGTCTCTCACTCTAGAGGTGGCCTTCATTCTCCCTTGAATGTGTATTTCTTACTTTCCTAAATAAATCTCCATCTATGTCTCTGGAAAAAAATGGCATAAGCGAATTCCTTATTATATCTACCTATGTATTTTACACATGTATCATTTCTGTATGTATCACATACATTCATCCTACTGCTTATGTTTCTCAAAAAAATGCTGACTACTAATATATTTGCATTGTTGGAAAGATTTGAAGTTTCTTTTTTGACCTTGACAGGAGAAAAGATTTGTTTATTAAGGAAGATAGTACCTTCAGTAGCAAAGGCTAAAATGAAGCTAGTCACTTTAGTAAGAGTCGGAAAATAAAGATTCTAATCTCAATCTGTTAGTAAATAGTTGGGGGAGCCTGTAGGCAATCCAGACACCACATGTGTAAGTTAACTGCCTTTCAAATCCTGACAGATCTTAGTGGCTTAAAACAACTATGTACTTGGCACATGATTCTTGGAGCTGACTGAGCAGTTCTTCAGGTCTGGGTCATCTCAGAAGATTTTTTTTTGGTGTTGTCCCCTATGCATCTTAACTCAGTTGGCTGGATGATCTTGGTTGGCTTTATTCCCATGGCTGGCAATGGAAGGCAGTTGGCTAAGACCACTGCGGAAAATTAGGCTCAGTGTCTCTTATCATCCAGTAAGCTTGCTGAAACTTATTCACAGGGTGATCACAGCATTCCCAAGAGCAACAAGAAAGAGCAGCCCAATGCCCAAGCATCTTCAAGTCTCTGCTGGCACCACATTGGCCAAAGCAAGTTAGACAGCCAAGCCCATAATCAAGGCGCAGGGAAATAGACCCCGCCTCTGGATGGGAGGAGCTACAAAGTTACCTTGCAAGGGTTGTGCATACTGGGATGAGAAGAACTGGAGGTTGAATTTGTAAATCTATTATGCTGAACCTGCCAATTTTACACTCATCACTTTTAACACTCCCAGTAATCTTGTGAGGCAGGATTAGATGCCAGATCAGACTCTAAGGAAGTCCTGTCACCACCCTTGAATGCTGGGTGTGGAGGCTCCAGAGTATGGGGAGTCCTTTCAAAGACAGGTATTCTGTGAACTTATTTCTACTGCTCATCTGCATGGATGTCATTTCAGTTGGAAGGGATGAAGTGGCAGCTATATTCAGTGTAATAAACTTGAGTTGCTGAGCAGTCACTCATGTTTAAAAAGCACCATTTATATGCAGAGCACTTTCTCTAAGAAAGAGAGACACCCTCAGTAGGGAAAGGTGACTGAGGAAGTTTGGCCATAAGGTTTAAACGGAAGGTGTCGAAGATCCCTAAAATACAGTACCTCAGGGACAACACAGCCTCCTGTTGATTTCATGGGAAACCACCACTTGTGTACACTAGACTTCATATAAAACCAAGAGTTATAAGGTCCCTGTCTTCTCCTCCTGGCTGTCAGGACCTCTCTCTATGCCCATCTTTTCTTCTTTCCTTTGAAGTCTCCTCTCCTAGATTCTGTTAAGACATTCTGACACATGATGCAATTTCATCCTCTTCCTCACTCATGTCCCTTTCCTTTCAGGAAGGCAGCATCCTCCTTCTTCTTCCCAACTTCCTGTCAGCAGATTTTATTTCCATCCTAATCACTTCTCAGAGATTTCCTGAAGCACATCCCTGCTGGCCTCCTTCCCGCGATCTATGCCACTTCACATTTCAGAATGCCCATCCCCTCCTGCTCCTCGAGGGCCTCGCTCAACTCTTGCCTGCCCCTGAAGTTCCTGAGCAACTCTGTCTTGGCACAGATGTTCTCGCTGGAAGATTCCCCGGGCCTGGCCTACGCATTGCTTCATCTGAGGCCAGGAGTGAGCCTTCAGCCAAGAGTGGTCAGTGAGGAGTGGTGACCTGCATGCTGCCTGCAACTCAGTCCCTCCCCGAAGGCCTGGACCAGACCAATCAAGGGCAACTGATCTCCTCTTGAGTACTTTTAATTTAGTTTTAAACATCTGTATCTGGATGCCCATTCATAATGCAAATCCCTTGAATAAAGAAACCAAGACTTTAACTTTTTTTTTTAATAGATCTATAGGGCCTGAAACACACCCCTCTACCCTAAGTAGGGCTTTCCAGGTTGTAACCAGTTGATGATAATGGCGACTTGGGTATACCCTGTTCTTTACACAGATCCTGCCTGATTTGCTCTTCCACAGAGCACCACTGTTCCACACTTGCTCATAACTAGATGAAGTATGTTGCTGTTTTCAAAGTGGATGGGCTATGATGGGATTTCTTGCCCATTTCACTCCCTGTCTTCTATTTGCTCTTCCTCAGTTTTTATTATTCAGTGCCATTGGGATCCTTTGGTTATTAAATCTGGTGTCTCTCAAGCTCTCTTTCCCTCCTACCACCTCCTGCAATAATTTCTTCTTGAATTCCTTGAATTCCTTCTTGAATTCCTTCTTGAATTCCTTGATCCGGTCTTGGATCTTCTCAGTGTCCTGGCATAACATCCTCAAATCCTCATCACTCCATCCCCAATATTTCGTACAGTCTCTTCTGCTTGTCATTTTAATCATTTTGATCTTAAGTCTTTGTGACTTCCCTGATGAAATCTGGTTTTCTGTGGGCTAAAATATTCTGAGCTAGAAATTCTCAGGAATCCCCATCTTGTCCTCCACTCAGATTTTATTCATGATTTGACACTTGTGATTCCTTTGCAGGAATTCTTCACTGGCTTGACTTTTCTGCCTTAGTCTCTGAGCTCTGAAGACGATCTTTTCCTAGACTGCAATTTTTATCTTTAATCTCAACACCACTGTCCGATCCAGGTTATCTATCAGTGGGGCACCCCCTCTCCCCAGTGCCTGCTATATCTGCTATTAAAGATGTTATTTGGTTCAAACTCCTGCTTGGATTTTATCAGGTCCTATTAGACCAATTAATGACAATAATTGTTTGAATACAGTTGACTTCTACAAGGATAATAAACATATTCCTCATTTGCTATGCTGTCTTTCCTCAACTTATCCTATAGGCATTATGAGGTCCAAAGTGCTTATGTGATATTTTAAAGGTCACCTCCCAGCTGGGCGTGGTGGCGCATGCTTGTAATCCCAGTACTTGGGAGGCTGAGCCTGGAGCCAGTCTCAGCAACTTAGTGAGACCCTGTTTTCCAAATAAATAAAATTGGGCTGGGGGTGGAGCTCAGAGGTAGAATGCCCCTGGGTTCAATCCCTAGTACCACAAAAAATAATAATAATAAAAATAAATAAATAAATAAATAAAGGACACCTCCCTGCCATCTCAGATCAGGTCCCAGATGACATTCTCATGGCTCCTATGTTTTCCCTTTTTAGCCCTTAGGACAACTGAAACAAAGTGATTATTTTTGTAATTATTTGCTTAATGTCTATAGACTCAGTAGGTTTTTATTAGATAATAAGCTTCCTTTCCTATCATCCCTTCTTTATAGGAAGGGATAAGAAAGCATAAAAAGATAAGGTTCATGCATCAAATTATCTCAAGTTTAGGGTTCTCTTCTATATAATTGAAAAGTACAATTTTTGGGGGGGCTGTACTAGGGATTAAACTCAGGGGTATATTACTTCCACACTACACTCCCAGCCCTTTTTTATTTTGAAACAGGGTCTCCCTAAGTGGCTGAGGGTCTCGCTAAGTTGCTGAGGTGACCTCGAACCTACAATCCTCCTGTCTCAGCCTCCCAAGTATTGGGATTACAGGCGTGCAACATCACACCTGGCTAGTACAGTATTTTGATCAAGAATATAGGCTGGGAAACCTCTCCTTTTGAGTCTTAGCTTTGTCACTGTCTGACAAAGTGGATTGAGTGGGTTACATGATCTTTCTATGCCTTCTTTTCCTCATCTATAATATGGAAATAATATTTCAAATATATATTTTTTTCTGTGCCA
Source organism: Glis glis (assembly GCA_004027185.1). Classification (NCBI taxonomy): domain Eukaryota; kingdom Metazoa; phylum Chordata; class Mammalia; order Rodentia; family Gliridae; genus Glis; species Glis glis. The sequence goes on from PVJS01022365.1 coordinate 16,465, forward strand.
GGGATCAAACCTAGGCCCTCAGAGATGACAAGCAAGTGTTCTACCACTGACTTTATCCCCAGCCCTTTTAAAATTTCCTATATTGGAGACAGGGTCTCACCAAGTATCCCAGGCTGGCCATGAATTTGTGATCCTCCTGCCTCAGCTTCCTCAGTAGAATAATATAAATCTTAACTTTGTAGGGTATTTATATGGATCAAATGAGTAATATATGTGAAACACTTAGGAAGTTGCCTGGAACATAATGATAACTCATAAACGTTAGTTGTGGTTGTGTTTTAATTATTATCATTATTATATTTGTATATTGGTAATGCATTCTGTTGCCTATCTTCCCTCCCCATCTCATGGTGTTCTGCAAAAGTTATAGTGTTCTTTTTTTTTTTTTTTTGCAGTACTGGGGATTGAACCCAGGGGCATTCTACCTCCAAGCTACACCCCCAGTCCTATATTTTATTCTTTATTTTGAAACAGGGTCTCACTAAGTTGAGGAGGGCCTCACTAAGTAGCTGAGGCTGGCCAAGAACCTGGATCCTCCGGTCTTATCCTCCCAAGTACTTGGATTACAAGCATGCCCCACCACACTTGGCTTCTATAGTGTTTTATTAAAAAACACCAGGACTTCAAGGTGCTGCCATCACAACATGCCCGAGAAACACTGCTTTTCTTTACACAAAATTGGGGAGGAGGTACACCTGGTACCTTGCCCAAGGTCCACACTCCTGGGCAGGTATTCTCCGAATTTAGGCAACAGAGGGTTTATCCTGCCTTTTCTTTCCATCCTCAGTACAGTAAGGTCTTACTTAAGGGTGTTGGCTCTGGTTTCGGGGAGCCCAGTTATACACAGAAAAGTTAGGGGAAGTGTCAATGATAGCACTGAGGAAAAGCTACCAAGTAGCCAAAGTTGGTAGTGACCACCCTCCCCGACTTAAGCCTTTTACCCTCTGGGTTGTCCCCTCATGGCTACCTGTTCCCTCTTTAGGATCATGGTGCTGGTCCTCTACTTTCCATCCTTCCACCCAAGGTGGTAGGTAAGGCCCCAGAGCTACCACAGAAGACCTTCCTCTGCTGGGTGATCAGAGCCCACTAACTTTGCCCACCCCCCTCCACTTCCTGGCCTCAGAAATCTGGGGTCTTCCTGTCTACCACCATGTGCACACATGCATACACCTTGCTGGCTTTTAGTATCTCACCAGGGCTACGTGATCTGTGTCTCACAATAAATTCTTGAAAAACTAGTTCATATGCTTGAGGAAAGTAGAGCAATTATGGTTAAGATACAGGAAGATCTGACTAGGAATTTTGGTTTACATGCAAATTGTGTGACTGGGCCACTTCCTTAACATTTGGGGTGGGGGCAGATACTGGGGATTTTACCCCAGAGCAGTCTACCTCTGAACCATACCCCCAGCCCTTTTTACTTTCTATTTTGAAACAGGGTTTACTAAGTTACTGCTGAGAATGGCCTCTAACCTGTGATCCTTCTGTCTCAGCCTTCCAAGTACTGGGATTACAGGTATATGCCATTATTCCTGGCTCTTCCTTAACATCTTAAAGTCTTCTCCTTTGTAAAGTGGGGATATCAATTCCTACTTCAGAGAATGGTTGGAATAATTAAATGAGATACGTATACAGCACTTAGCACAGGTCTGGTTTACAGTAAACAATGAATGAATGGATGTTTTTATATTGATGTTTTAGGCTGGGCATGGTGGAGCAAGCCTGTAATCCTAGTACTTGGGAGGCTGAGACAGAAGGATTGCAGAGCAGATTTGAAGTCAGCTTCAGCAATTTAGTGAGGCTCTCAGCAACTTAGCAGGACCCTGTTTCCATATATAAAATAAAATAGGGCTCAGGGTATAGCTAAGAGGTAGAATGCCCCTGGGTTCAGTCCTCAGTACCCCCCACATAAATAAATAAATTGATGTTTTATACTAATGGTAAGAATTTAGACAAAATATTCTCTCCCTTCACATTCTTTCCCTCTGCCTAATTTCTTCTTCTCTACCTGGTAAAATAACTTGCTTTATAAAGATGAAGACCTCTATTTTGATATCCAGAGTCCCAAAGCAAGGATTCTATAAGTAAAACTCCAACCTAGAGAGCATTTTTGTGAACTAGTGAGAGCAAAGGTTGAACACAAAACATTCTAGATGCTAATCCTACAGTGCTGCTAACACGTTGGGCAATTTGGTGCAAGTCATTGTCCCTCAAGGGTCATCAATTTCTTTCATAAAAGGAAGAGTTGGTTTTAAGATCGGCTTATTATAGGTTCCTTCTGATTCAGGCATGCTCTGATTCTGTATAAGAAAGTGATTCTCTGAGTGAATTCTTTTATTTATACTTAAGAACCTTGACTGCTATGTTTTTTTTTTTTTTCTCTTTCTTCTGAGACTTCTTGTAGCTTTCATAGTTTTTCACCTGCAAAAGTGCTAGTTGAAGGTGGACTGTGGAGCTGGTCAGTTCAGGTCTGGATTTCAGCACCTCTTTCTGCTTGAGCCTCAGGGACCTCATCTGCCAAATGTGGACAGACAGAAGGTAGATATGACTATGAAAAGAGACCAAACACTTAGAAATATATAACCACAAACGCTAAGTTTTATTGTCCTGTAAGGCATTAACCAGTTTTGTCTCTTAACAAATTTATTTCAGAATGTCTTTCCTGTTGGATTTTGAATTCCATGCTACCATCTTACTCATTCCCTCATTAATTAATGAGTTGAATAAGATCTTTTACATGTGTTCCATTCTATTTCATTCTATTTTTCTATGAGAGTCATGTTTTTTACTTTTTGAAATGATTCTTTGACGAGTCCTTACTCTGCCTTAAGACATTTTTCTAATAGATTGAGATGGGAAAAGCTCACTTGGCTAGAATTGCTGATTAAGTTATTTCAAAACAAAACCCTGGGTTTGCATCTTTATACTTTCTGCCCCCTTCGTCGTATGTCAGTTAGCTGGATATAGGCCTTATGGGAGTGCGGGTGGGAGAAATCCCTTGGAGGAATCTCTACCTACTGGAAAAAGAAATAAGCAAGAAGCAAGATGAGCCTAGCAGAAAGAGATACTTTCACTGTGGCCTTTACATTTATGACTAGCAAGATAATGAAGGAAGGTAATTCTGAAAGCTTTATGTCAGTTTTAACGGTCCCTCAAGCACTGAGAAAGATAATAGTCAATGGATGGTGTCCATAAGGATTTTTTTCTCCTTCTCCCCTGACAGCCATTGACAGGATCATTTTGTATTTGCAACTGCTGTCACTGAAGCGTGGAGAAAAGGCCCTGTAAGGCCCGGAGGATGAGAGTGACTTCCCTGCAAGGATCTCTATTGTCGTCACTATGACAATAATAGTTACTATAATTTTCATTCTGCTTTTCTATGGAGTGTCTAGTTTGTGGCGCTTAAGGCTATGAGATTTGGGTCACATAAAACCACACTAGCATAAAATCAGGCTTTGTAATCTTGCAAGCGTATTTTATAAAGCCGCAAAGAGAACCCATGCAACAAGATTATGATAATTACCAATGCAGGTCACTTGACTACAATTATTTATGGGATGCTAATAGCTTTTCGGAGGTTCTCAGATATAGTGTCAATCCGACAGCCATTTTTTTTCTTTTTTGGTTTGGATTGTTAGACCCCCTGCCAAATTTTCTCCCCAAGGGCAGGACTTATCATTTGGGGGAGGGGGTGTAAGTTAATTGCAAATCAGCTCTTTGTTATTCACAATTAAACCACAAGGGCAGGAAATATGTCTTTGATTTCATTAATGAACACCCTCATCCCCTCGCCCCGCATTTTACATAGTTAAATTTCAGTGGTACTAGCTTTCCCACAGACAGCATTAGGGGCATCAAAGACTTCAAAATGCGATTCTGCGGAGTGGGTCCTTCGCGAACCCAGCAGGACTCGAAGATGGGGCCTCGAGGTAGGGAAGAAGACAGCAGCGACAAAGGAAAGGAGGTGGATTAGAGAGGTGGAAACGAGAAAGACACGCCAGACGAAACAAAGCCAGCGACTGGAAGAACTAAAGAGAAAGAAATAATTAGCAAAGGCAGATAAAAAGCAATGCAAGCCGGAGCACCGGCGGCGGCGCCGGCGGCAGGCGAGCACGCGCGGAGGGCGGGGACTACATTCCCCAGGATGCCTTGCGCGCCACCTCCCCGGGCGCCGGTCTCCTAGGCAACCCCGCCAAACAAGATGGCGGCCTCCAAGAGCGCTCCCGTGGGACCGAGAGTGCCCTCTTTCCACAGAGGCTTGAGCAGTTCGCGAACTGCAGCCCGGTCGATACTGCTGCGCTCAGAAAAACAGCGCCATGCGTATTGGTCTTCTTTCCCCATGGGGCAGAAGCCGAAAGGTACTTTCCTCCGAGCCTCCTCGCACCTGCTGCAGCAGCTCATTCACCGCTCCCAGGATTCGGACGCGGACGGAGAAGAGGACCAGGGCGAAGGGGACTCCGACGACTCCTCAGAGTCCGAAATGCCGAATCTGGAGGTGTGCCTTTCCCCCGCCCTCACTCCCCGGCTCCTCCTCCGGCACGGGGGCTCCGGACCCCCAGCCCACCCGGCCGGGCTCGGCCCACTCCCCGCCCAGGACCCGCTGCTTGCTGCCCGGGCTGTTTCTTCACTTCCTGCCTGAGTTAGCTCCAAATAGCCCTTTTCTTTTTTCGTGACTACATTTGGTTTCTTATGAATGAAGTTACATAGCATCGTGATGGGAAAGTAGCTACCTATTTGCTTGGGAGTTATAGCTTTAAGATTTTCAAAAGTGCACCTTGACAAAATGATTACCTTATTGTGTCAATAGGCAGAGTTCGTCTTTGGCCTCCCCAGCACCTGTTTCCCAGGACTGGAAGGTGCTCCAACATTCTCCCCACCTGTAGTCCAATCTGAGTGTTCCCTCAAAGAGCACCCAGTGACTTAAAAGTTTTATATATTACTTCTGCCAGGATATACACCTTATGTAAGCCACACGTCCCAGAAAGGAGCCATAGAATGTTCAAACAGCCAGCTCATGGTGGGAGTATTTCAGGATATGGGGAGCGTTTCCAACATCTCTACCTGTATGACTTGGGGTGGTGGCTTCGCTTTTTACATTATTACAAATTCCTTCTTTTCTACAAAACCTCTTTTAACCACCCACCCAATTCCACTTCTTTCTTATACTTACTGTCTTCCTGTTCCTTCCTTTGCCTGTTTTCTTGTTCCTTTCCACTTCTCATCACATTAATTCCACCTCTTGGTTTCTAATAAATTGTTTGCTTTCTTTCAAAAACATAAGTTGATTTTTTCCCCTTTCAATACACTCTTAGGTTCTCCTTTGTTTTGGCTACCAGGAAGCTCAGAATCAATATTTTTTCTTAATTTCAATAATTTATTATTATTATTATTATTATTATTATTATTATTATTTTATGTGTGTGGTGCTAGGGATTGAACCCAGGGGCATTCTACCTCCCAGCCCTTTTTAGTTCTTATTTAGAAACAGGGTCTCACCAAGTTGCTGAGGCTGGCTTTGAACCTGCAATCCTCCTGTTTCAGCCTCCCAAGTACTGGGATTACAAATGTGCGCCACCATGCCCAGCTTAATGTCAATAATTTCTTTATATTAGGTTCCCCTTTCCTTTTTCTTCATAATATAAATTGCCTCAAAGTTTTTTCAGAAGTAGATATAATAAAGGGAAAAATGTTTCCAATATCCCCATTGTAGAATCTGTGTATTCTTCTGGCTTTCCCTCTTAGCATCTTGGTATCTTTTCCTAGTCAGGGGCCCTCAGGCATAGTTCTCTTTTTAGGCCTGTTCCCTTTCACAAACTCCTTTCCTCTTATTTCTTCTTGTTCTTTCCTCCTTAAGCTTCGACTTGTTCTGTAGTCGAAGATTCTACACTGATTCTACTAGTAATCACTCACCCCCCCCCCTTGGGTTCCTCTTTTGTAATATCCTTTGTTCACTTTGAACATTTAACCCATTTTTTCCCACCTTAATCCCCCATTTTGTTTTTCTTATTTGACTTCCTTCTGTGTGTGCTAGTTATACTTTAGTTTTGCTTAAAGTTGACTGTAGAAAGCTATTATGTATTTCATTCATATTTTGTTGATTTTCTTTGCTACCTTTAACAGTGACTATTGCAAAACTGTAGCAGTGTTTTTGCAACTTTGAAATGTTTGTATGGTTTCCACCCGCTTCCACCCCAGAGGAATTCACAAATGAACCACCAGTATACTTTATTATTCTAATTAACACATGCTCTTTGGCTATGGAGTTCATTAGTACCATTGTTAATCTGTCTTCAGTATGTCATTAACAAGCCATAGAAGGAGTTGGTTGGCTTGTAGGACTTGTTTGGAAAAAGTTCATTATTTCTTCCATTTACATTCTAAATATTAGAACTTATTTTGTGTTCTCACATTTTATTGTGGCTTTTCGTAGACTTGCTTAAGTTTTAATATGGTGAATAAACCCGAAAGTTTTAAAAAGAAACATTTGGACATTCATGTTCAGAGACTTATTTTCCATATCTAAGAGTTGTAATGTTATCATGGTCACAGTGACTATTGTGTACCTGTAATGCAATTAACCTCAGATTCAGAATCCCTTTTGAATTTAAGGGAGGCAGTATAGACCAGCTGTCCAAAGCATTGCCTTGGGAATCAAAGATTTGTGTTGAGGCTTGGTTTAGCCTTTGCTTAGCTGTGAGATCTTCATCAAGTTACTTACCTTCTCTATATCTCACTCATAATGTGGGGATGATGATGATGATGATGATGATGATGATGATTTTATTATTATTTTACAGTACTGGGGATTGAACCCAGGGGCATTCTACCTCCGCGCTACACCCCCAGCCCTGTTTTTTATTCTTTTTTATTTTGAAACAGAGTCTCACTAAGTTGTGGAGGGCCTCACTAAGTAGCTGGGCTGGCCACGAACCTGGATCCTCCGGTCTCAGCCTCCCAAGTACTGGGATTACAGGCGTGTGCTACCATGCCTGGCATAATGTGGGGATTATAATAATACTTAGCCTTATAGGATAACTGTGAGGATTAAATGAGATGCTATCTGTAAAATGCTTAGCCTAATTTATCATTGGTACTGTTACTAAAGCAAATAATAGCTTACAGGTTTTTATCTACTAACTAGAGATTTTAATTAATTTAACTTTCATTGAATAACATTATAGAATAATTGCAATATAGGAAGCATTCTGACTATATAAAGCAGAAATGTCTGGACCCCACATCTGATGCATGACAACCACTCTTTGCAAGTAACTTAATGTGGATAATAATGCTTGCTCATGGATAGTTGTGAATATCAAATTTAATGAGGGACTTTATATAAAAGTTGTGTGTGTGTGTGTGTAGTGGGGGTACTGGGGTTTGAACCTGGGGAAATTCGACCTCTGAGCCATACCCCCAGCCTTATTTTATTTTGAAACAGGGTCTTGCTAAGTTGCTGACGCTGTTCTCGAACCTGAGATCCCCCTGTCTCAGCCTCCCTAGTACTGGGATTACAGGCATGGGCCACAGCACCCAGCTTAAACGTTCTTAATATAGCATCTAGAACAGAGTAGGCTCTCAAAAACTATGGATGTAACAAATAATAGCAACAGTAATGATAGAAGATCTTGAGAACGTGATCGAAGACATACATGGTCCCTGCTCTCACACGAGATAATAATGTGAGAAATCATAGCAACTCAGCGTTTGTAGTATTGTGCACAGACAATAGCTCGATTGCAGGAGTCATGGGAAGAGTATTGTAGTCTGGGTGGGGAGATGGTGTGTCAGGTGGACGGCAGCTTTTCATGTTCAGGTGAGAACAAAAAGAAGCAGCCAAGTTAGAGAGCAGATTGTGGTGGACTCTGCTGTTACACGGGCACAGACTGGAGACTCTAAGCAGTGGGGAACTGCTCACATAGCCAGATGGGGTTAGATGAGAGGATAATAAGACTGCGAGAAGCTGGGCATGGTGGCGCACGCCTGTCATCCCAGTACCAGGGAGGCTGAGACAGGAGGATCTCAGTTCAAAGCCAACCTCAGCAACTTAGCGAGACTCTCAACAAATTAGTGAGACCCTGGTTCCAAAGAAAAAATTAAATAGGGCTGAGGATGTGGCTCAGCCATAGAATGTCCCTGGTTGAATCCCCAGTACCATAACACACACACACACACACACACACACACACACACACACACGACCAAGAAGAATGTAGCAATATCTAGGGCAGAGCGAGAAAAGTGTGGATTAAGGCAGTGACAGTGGGAATGGGATGGAAGCTAAAGATGAAAGCATTGAAAATATGTAAGATGGGATCGTTACTAACTGAATATAATAGGTCTGGATGACCGCTAGGCCTATGGCATGGGCTGGGGAATATTAAGACCATTATCTATAATAGGAATCATGGACAGATGAAGGCATGCCTTAAGGAGTTGGATACAGAAACCGTATGAGTGGAATCAGGGGAGGGTCTCGGAGTAGAAGACCTGGGAACTAGCATTGGAGCCAATGAGACCATCCAGGAAGAGAAGGGAAGGACCAAGAACAGTACCACAGGGGCATAGGCATTTAAGTGACGAGCAGACGAAGAAGAATCAAGGATGGAAACTGGGAAAGACTGGTGAGAGAAGTAGGGAAAGAAAGAAGAGCCATATGATAGGGAAGCCGAGGGAAGAAAGGGATTCAAGAACATAGGAATGGAGCTGGGCGTGGTGGCACATGCCTGTAGTCCCAGTACTTGGGAGGCTGAGGCAGGAGGATCGCAGGTTCAAGGCCAGCCTCAGCAACTTAGTGAGGCCCTCCGCAACTTAATGAGACCCTGTTTCAAAAGGGTGTAGCTGGGGGTGTCGCTCAGAGGTAGAGTGCCCCGGGGTTCAATCCCCAGTGCCACAAACCAAAACCAAAAACAAAACCAAAAAATATGAGAATGAGTTATGCTTCCAATAGGTTAAGTGGGAAGAATTCAAGAAAGTTCTCATCCACTTCACCTATTTGAGGAAGGCATGATGCTGTCTAGTGATAGGAGCTCAAAGCAGGTGACAGGGGTTTACTGTGCCATCTTGCCTTGGGGATCTGGGAAGGTGCTGACAGTGTAGACCGTCTCCCTGTCGACAGCTGTGTTGAGAGCCAGGCATCCACCTACTGCAGGTAAGGATGGAATGTCTTCTCATGGGTGGGTCAAGTGAACTTCAGGCATCTAGGTGGGAAGTTTGGGAGGGAAGGTAGCGACTTCCATTCTTTCCCAGGTCTTACATAAGACATTGGAACTTTATTTAGAAAAGTGAATATCTTCCCCATTTTGTGAACAGGTTGATGGGTATGGATGAGTGAAACATTAAGATGTGGAACCTCTCACATCATTGGAATGTAGCAGCTGTCATTTACTGGGAGCATTTGCTGTGTTCCAGGCACTATGCTAAGAGCTTTATGCACATTCTTTTTTTCATTCTCTCCCAAACACTAAAGGTAGATATAGGGGAGAAAGACTTCCCTCTACCCTTGTAGCATTAATGGCTGGGTCTATGAAATAAACTGACCACAGGCAGATTAACATGGAAAAAAGTTATGAAAATTTATTAATGAGTTATGCTTCCAATAGGTTAAGTGGGAAGAGTTCAAGAAAGTTCTCATCCACTATTTAATATTATATGCATGAGGGTATCACAGGAAAAAAAGGAAATGCCCTCCAAAAATCAGTGAGATTTGAGTTTCTATGCCTTGTCAATAGGGGAAGGGGAGGGAGGGCATAGGCCACTGAGGGGGAGAGTAGATGCTTTTTCGGAAAGATGCGTGGGCTCTTAGAAGAATCGATGGGAGTATAAGATGGCTTGTGACAAAGTTCGTCTGTGGTGCCAACCTTTATTCTCCTCTCCTGTGATGAGGGTCAGCCTTCTCTGGTTGATGAAACTCCCAGGGAGGGGATTTATGACAATCGAGTTCCTTTTGGAGGATCTGTCTTTAGGTAGATAAAAGGGGTTCAGAGAAAGCCTCTCCTTGCGTTGCCATTTTTCAAGTACCTTCAGCTCAAAACAATCAATACACCAAAGCAGCATATTTGGGGGTCGCATGTCCAGAACTCCTTCAAAGAAAATAGCATTTCCTATTTATAGATGAAGATGTGAGAGGCTCAGAGAAAACTTTACCTCCCCAAAGTCACATGTTCAAAATGGCAGCACTATGGTTCAAACCAACCCTGTTCAATTCCAGAGCTCCCATGCTATCTTCATGTTGGCAATGTTCCCTAGGGTAGTGGAAATTTGGGGGTTGTATGTGTGTGTGTGTGTGGGGGGGGGAAGAAACTTTAAAGTAGCACAAGCCCGCATATTTGTATCCTCAGTACAGACAGCCCGAGCAGCATTGTTGGTTCCTGAATTTATATTTATTCAGAGCTGGAAAGGGAATATTTTGCCATTGTAGTCCTTACACTAGTCATGGTTAGGTATATCGGTGTGATGACCGTGTTTTCTATCATGGTGCCGATGTCAGTGTTAATACGTTGGTCATTATGGGGTTGAGGGTAGCACAAACATAACACTGACTCATGTTATTTCTTTTGTCTGTCATTATTGAGTCAAGGGCATGTCGGGCCACCATAGGTCCATGGGATGTCTGTACCAAGGGCCATTCTCCTTATGGAAAAGATTGTCACCCTTTTAAAAAATCTTGTCAATTATATGAATCCAGAAAAGTTGGCCAGTAGAAAGTGAGCTAAGGACCTGTTTTCTCCAGCAAGAATACCAAGTTTAGAGAAGTACTTGCCCTCGTTTGATGTAACCATCACATCATTTGGGGTGTGGGTAAGCCGGCAAGGGTGGACTTGCCCTGGGGTCAGACAGATTTGGGTTTTTATTCCAGCTCTGTCACATACTGTGTAGTTTCCTGCAAGGTAACCTCTAAACCTTAGTTTTTTCCTCTGTAAAATGGAGGTAATACCTACCTCAGGGCTGACAGAAAGGTAAATGAGTTGATCCATTCAGAGCTCTTCGTGCCTGGGAGGAAGAAGCACTTTGGTAGCAATCACCACTAATACTGATGCTTCTACAGCTACTGTGTTCACTCAGCTTTGAATACCTAAATGTTATGACTTGGGTCTGAAATGTCCCCCCAAAGCTCATGTGTTGAAAGCTTCATCCCCATTGCAGCTCGGCTGGGGATGGGCATGGCTGGAGCAGGTGGTTCACAGGGGGTGTGGGCTTGAGGACTGTACCTGTCCCTGACCCCTTCTGTCTCTCTGCTTCCAACCACCAAGAGCTGAGCAGCTTCCCTCCACCATGTCCAGCTGCCCTGATGCTTCTGCCTTGGAGCTGGCCGACCACGGACCGAACCTCTGAAACCATGAGCCCAAATAAAACTCTCATCCTCTAAATTGTTCTTGTCAGGTTACAGTGACATTAAAGCTACCTAAAACACAAATCCAAGACACCACCTGAAGCTGGGCATGGTGGCACATGCCTGTAGTCCCAGCGACTCAGGAGGCTGAGGCAGGAGGATTGCAAGTTTTAAGACTAGCCAGGGCAACGTAGTGAGGCCCTGTCTCAAAATAAAAGATAAAGAGTGGGGATATAGCTCAGTGGTAGAGTGTTCCTGGGCTCAATCTCCAGTAGCACATGTGTACGCGTGCATACACACACACACACACACACACACACACAACCACCTGAAAAAGCAGTGGCAATAAAAACATTATTTTGGTATTTATTTAATTATATATAGTATGTATGTGTCTGCAACACACAATTTTCTCTGGTGGTAATTGTGGAATGCTCAGCACTGAGGATATAACATGCTGAGTTAGTGCTGGATATGACAAAGCGGATTGTTTCTTTTCTAATGGGAGTCCTTTCTTTGTCCACTTCTGTTTCTTTTTTTTTTTTTGCAGGAGGAATTTGATGGGGTCCTGAGAGAGGAGGTTGTGGCTGAGGCACTCCATGAATTGGGGCGCTCGGGCCCTGGGACTGAACAGGTCTACCTCAACCTAACTTTATCAGTGAGTAAGACAGGATCACAGGGGGGAGGGTACATCGTGACCCTGATCACCCATGTCCCAATTTCTTTGGTACTCATAGCTTTTGTGGTGGCAGCAAATCTCAGAGCCTTGCATTTGATGGACATTGGTAATGAGAGATATTTATGTAAATATTAGACTTTCAAAGAGTACCCGCCAATCCAGTAATCAGCTCCCAAATTCCTTTGTTTCCATTCTCTTCACACTCTATTTCTTTCATCTTAAGTCGTCTATATTATAGTAATCAATGCTTTCTTTCCAGGAGGTTGAATTTGATTCTGTGAAACCAATCAAAAACTCTTTAAGAATTTGCTCTCTGATCAGTGGAAGAAGCACTCAAATTTATAGCTAAATCCAAGGGAACCAAGTATTTTGATATTGACTTTCCCCCCTAAGTATGTCAAGAAATAAGTAGCTTTAAGCTCTAAGTTACTTTCCAAACGATACCTATCATTGGAGAAAAAAATCTATTGTTATTCATCAATTTCAAGATTTCAATCCCAGTCATAGAGTAACACAAAATCTTGGCTCCAATTTTATCCTGAGAGGCTATAAGAGCAAAGTGCTCAGAGTTGAGTTTCTTTCCCCACTGTCTCGCTACAATCTTAGAAAACTAATTTAACTCTTTTTGCTTCCTTATATTGTAAAGCATTAAATATTCCTTGGCGATCCACGGAGTAAATGTAGATCCATAGGTGAGAAAAGCACGTTGAAAGTTTACTATAGCACCCTGATTTGGCCAATTCCTTGCAAGGCTGTTGAGTCTGGACTTTCATTAGTCAACTATTCAAGGGATGGGGAGCTGATTTCACCGGGGCTGGTTTGGTGGCACGTCCCTCGAGGTCAGCACATTAAGGCTATAATCTTTACTCTTGTCACTTTATAACATTTTATGGATGAGTCAGGCAATAACGGACGGGGAGCACCCTACGCATAGCGCACTGGGCTAGACATTGCAGTGTATAATTCCAGCAGCCAATACATCCCCACGCAAGTCCCTTCAATCAATATTCTACTTATGTATGTAGTGCTGTGCCTTAAATTGATCTACCAAAAAAAGCAATCCTTTAAATCTTATTTCAGCCAGAGAGACTGAAGCTTAACTTATTTTGCCACTGACCTCCTTACATTTGAGATATTGCATGTTGAATTACTTGGCCTTAATAACCTGTCTTACTGAATACACTTTCTGGTTCAGTGATTTCCCCCCCTCTTATATCTTACTTATGTTGCACATTGTTTTTTACTTTCTCTTATTATTTGTGCACCTATCTTCTCTTGTGCCAAAGTCATGAATTTCTTAAGGGCACAATATAGCTCTATTCCATCGTTGTATATCTCATCACGCCAAGCACAATGATGGTTTGTACATAGTGGGCCTTCAGTATTTATTTATTACTCTTTAGCAGCCTTCATTAAACAGTCCTTATTCTATTGCTCATAATAACTCTTCCTTGGTTGGCCTTTTTCTGACTCTGACAACGCAATATAAACCAGTACTGTGAGTCATTGTATCACCGGATCAAATTTCCTCCCAATACCACTTGAAGTTTCCCAGAAACAGAATTTCCTAGAACGAATTTTGGACAGAGATTTAGGAGACTGTGACTTTAGGTACCCCCCTGCACCTCATTCCTCATCTCTAAATTGGTACTAATCCGCCCTACAGATCCTTGAGATTATCCTGAAAGAGCCTTGAAAATGAACGCTGTGGCAGTGTACGCAGGATTGTTGTTAATGATCTCCTGATTAGGTGTGAACTCTCTTTACAACTTCATTTACATTCTAGGCATTTGCTTTTTCTCCTACTAGATAAAAGCTTTGTCTTTATTGCTATTATGTATTTTTATATAAAACTCTCTTCTAAAGGTCTTCACAAACACCGCTCTAATTTGCCTTTTCATGTTGTATCTGTTCTTGCTAACACCGCTAATTTCCTAAAGCTATTATGTTTTTCAGAGGAATGCAGTTTTTCTTTTTTTTTTTTTCTTTTTGATGGGGTCTGTGGTCTGTTTTGAGATCCTATTAGTAGCAGGCTTCAGATTTTGTTCATTCACTTCTCCTACATCTTTCTTTTTTTTTTTTGCGGTACTGGGGATTGAACCCAGGGGCATTCTACCTC
>PVJS01022366.1:0-30598 GCA_004027185.1 Glis glis
TCTCTCCCTGTCTCTCTCTCTCTCTCTCTCTCTCTCTCTCTCTCTCTCTCGCTCTCTCTACTTAGTGAGACCCTCCGCAACTTCGTGAGACCCGGTTTCAAAATAAAGTATACAAAAATAGGGCCAGGGGTGTAGCGCGGAGGTAGAACGCCCCTGGGTTCAGTCCCCGGTACCGCAAAAAAAAAAAGGCGTTATAAGTAGGTATGTTCAGCCACATTAGTAATAAATATAAATGGCATATTTAGTGCCTGTTAAAATGTCAAAGATTAGCTGGGCATGGTGGCACATGCCTGTAATCCCAGTACTTGGGAGGCTGAGACAGGAGGTTCGCAGGTTCTAGGGCAGCCTTAGCAACATAGTGAAACTCTCAGCAACCTAGCAAGACCCCGTTTCAAAACAAAAAAAAAATTTTCAAAACAAAAAATAAAATAAGCTCGGAGGTAGAATGTAGAATGCTCCTGGGTTCAATCCCCAGTACCACAAAAAAAAATGTCAAAGATTAAAAAGAAAACAATATATGTGTTGGGCAAGGATTCAGTGGAACAAGCATTGCAGGGGGGAACAGAAATTGGTACATTCCCAACCCATCCTCAGGCAGAGAACTCTGAATCAAAGAATCTGAACTCAGAACTCTGTGTCAAAAGCCTTAAAGTGCATACATACGTAGACTCAGCAAGTATACTTCTAGGAAGTTCTCAAAAGAAAATAACCAAAATTCAAAATTGAGCTGGGTAGAGTTCATTGTACCATTGTCCACCTACAAAAGACAGATTAAATATATGACTTCCTTGACATGGATAGTTTCTGATAAGAGGAGCTCATTCACATTAGTTTAAGTAAGAGTATCACCAATTCTTCTAGGAAGGTGGAGGTACAGTCTGATTTACTTCTCTGACACACAATCTAAGGAAAGACTTATTAGACTTATTAAATACATTGATAAGAAAGAAGAGTTGTGAAAGTAGTGTGTAAAATGGCTCACTACATGGTGTCTGTTCTTTAGCTATTCTTTTTGTTTATCTGTATTCTACATGATGAATATATCATCATGTAGATAATATATTCATCTTGTTAGGACAAATGTTCTTTTTTTTTTGCGGTACTGGGAATTGAACCCAGGGGTGTTCTACGTCCGCACTACATCCCCGGCCCTATTTTTTTATACTTTATTTTGAAACCGGGTCTCACGAAGTTGCGGAGGGCCTCACTAGGTAGAGAGAGAGAGAGAGAGAGAGAGAGAGTGAGAGAGCGCTGAGGCTGGCCGCGAACCCGGATCCTCCAGTCTCTGCCTCCCAAAGTACTGGGATTACAAGCGTGCACCACCATGCCCGGCACAAATGTTCTTTTAAAGATGAGGATAAGTTTTTAAATGGGGTAGGAAGTTGGGGATGTGCCCCCTGCCTTGAAGTGGATGACAGGCTCTCTATGAAACAGGAAATCAAAGGAAATAAGAAGTTTTGACATGCTTTAAAAACTACTTTTGAAAATATGTTTTATGGGCATGTATTATTATTGATGTCTGTGTCTCTCACAAAAGATTGAGTATGCTTAGAGAAAGATGAACACTATAATAAGAGAAAATGATTGAAAAAAGAAAATCCAGGCAAAAGGTAATTGGAAAACAAAATAAAGCCAGGGGTGTGTTAATACTCAAAAAAATTCATGCCAAAGTCCCTGTATTATCAGATATCAAAACATATTATAAAGCAAGAATAATAAATATGTAGGGTGGCAATGAAGTATGAATAAACAATCATGGAACAGAATTCAAAGCTTAAATATTTATAGGAATATTCACCATATTTAATATATGGTAAATCAAGAAAAGAATTCAATAAAGTATGTAAAGACAATGAGCTAGATTTAAAGGAGAAAAATAATTAAATTTTTACTTTATTCATCATCCCAGAATAAATTCCAGATTTATAACTTGAATATAAAAAATGAGCCGGGCATGGTGGCACACGCTTATAATCCCAGTACTTTGGGAGGCGGAGACCGGAGGATCCGGGTTCGCAGCCAGCCTCAGC
Organism: Glis glis; assembly: GCA_004027185.1. Classification (NCBI taxonomy): domain Eukaryota; kingdom Metazoa; phylum Chordata; class Mammalia; order Rodentia; family Gliridae; genus Glis; species Glis glis. The sequence continues at coordinate 2,031 of PVJS01022366.1, forward strand.
TCTCTCTCTCTCTCTCTCTCCGTTTTTCTCTCTCTCTCTCTCTCTACTTAGTGAGGCTCTCCGCAACTTCATGAGACCCGGTTTCAAAATAAAGTATAAAAAAAAAATATGTAGCGCGGAGGTAGAACGCCCCCGGGTTCAATCCCCGGTACCGCAAAAAAAAATAAATAAAAAATGAAGCCAGATCCTCAATATATATTAGTCGTCATGTAATTGGTTCAATCCTTAACAGTATCAATGAAATTTTTAAATATTTTAATATCTTTTAACACAATTTCAATTATAGAAATTTATCCTATAGAAACAAAATATATATGTGTGCATGTGTGAAGATAAATATGGATAATATAGCATTAAAATATCAAAAATAGTACACATGTGAAAAAATTAAGGTTTGGATATCCATACCATGCATTCTCAGTGGGTGATATCACCACAAGGAGGTAAAAACTGGTATGGTTTAATATGTACGTGTGTGTGTGTGTGTGTGTGTGTGTGTCACTAGGTATTGAATCCAGGAGCATTCTACCTCTGAGCTACACCCCCAGCCCAATTTTATTTTTATTTGGAAACAGGCTCTCACTAGGTTGATGAGAGTCTCACTACTTGCTGAGACTGTCCTCTAACCTGCGAGACTTCTGTCTCAGCCTCCAAGTACTGGGATTACAGGCATGGGCCAATACACCCAGATTAATATGTACTTCTAAAAGATAAGAGTGATTTTTAAACAAAATCTCAATGCCATTATGATACCTTAAAAAAACCTAACAATTCCTTAATAAAATCAATCATATATGGTCAGTGTTGATATACATCTTATGTCATACGTGTTGCAAATATTTTCTCTCAGATTTTTTGCTTCAACTTCAATTATGATATTGTGATTTTCCTTTGAGTTGTTTTACAGTTAGATTGGGGTTTATACATTAAAATTTATTCATATATTTTGTTTCTTTATTTGTTGCTGGGGGTTAAACCCAAGAGCACTCTAACTCCCAGCCCTTTTTATATTTTTATTTTGAAACAGGGTCTTTTTTTTTTTTTTTTGCGGTACCGGGGATTGAACCCAGAGGGGTTCTACCTCCGAACTACACCTCTGGCCCTATTTTTTATACTTTATTTTGAAACCGGGTCTCACGAAGTTGTGGAGGGCCTCACTAAGTAGAGAAAGAGAGAGAGAGAGAGAGAGAGAGAGAGAGCTGAGGCTGGCCGCGAACCTGGATCCTCCGGTCTCCGCCTCCCAAAGTACTGGGATTACAAGCATGCGCCACCACGCCCGGCTGAAACAGGGTCTTTCTAAGTTGCTAAGAATCTCACTAAGTTGTTGAGGCTGGCCTCGAACCTGTGATCCTCCTGTCTCAGCCTCCCAAGTACTGAGGTTTCAGGTGTGCACCATTGCACCTGGCTCAGGCTCTTCCTCAAGGGAGTCAAGCAGCTCATCTGCTTGTGTCTTCCTCTCCCTCCTCTTCAAAGTCTACCCCTGGTTGGCTGCCAGGGAAGAGCCTCCCAGCCATTGATCTAAGGGGGGAGGAGGAAACCACCCACGAGCCCCCACCCTGCAGCTTTCCTTGCTCATGCCAGAACTCTACTTTTTCCCTTGCTCTTTATCTCCTCCTTCACCCCTCCTTCCCAGGCCTGGTGGAGGCAGTATGGCACGGTGGAAACAGCACAGGCTTTGGATTTAAAAGGGTGATTTTGGGCATTAATGAGTTTTATGATCTTGGGCACATTACATAGCCTTCTATGTCTCAGTGTCTTCAGTGTCTGTTAAATGGGGATAAGATTACCTTGCAGATTTGTTATAGGATTAATAATGATGGTTTTAGTGTCTAACACATTAGTAGCTCAATAGACAGTAACTGGTAGTAGTGATGGAAGGACGAGAGTAAGAATTTTGGCATCCTACATAAAACCCATGTAAAGCCGGGCATGGTGGTGTATGCCTGTAATCCCAGTTCTTGGGAGGCTGAGACAGGAGGATCATAGGTTCCAAGCCAGCCTCAGCGACTTATCAAGGCCCTCAGCAACTTAGCAAGACTCCGTTTCAAAATAAAAAAAAAATAAAAAGGCTGGGGTTGTAGCTCAGAGGTGGAATGCCCCTGGATTCAATCCCCAGTACCAAAATAAATAAATGAATAAATAAATCCTCATGTACTTAAGGCCAAAAAGATAGCTTTACGCTTCCTTTTATTTTCATCTTCTGATCTGTTTCCTCAGTTGAAAAAAATAAGTAATTTGTAAGGTCTTTTCCAACACTAAAATCATATTTTAATGGCAGAAATGAACAGGTGCATATAAAATGACTGTTATGTACAGAGAAGGTGAAATAAGGCCTCTTTAGTCCAATCATGTAGTGACAATCATTTCTCTACAGAGTAAATACTTTGGGTTTGGATGTTATTTTCATGTGTGTGTGTGTAATCTACACACACATATATATAATTTAATATTTCTTTTTCTTTTCTTTTTAATCGTACTGGAGACTGAACCCAGGGGCATTCTTTTTTTTTTTTTTTTTTTTTTTTGCAGTACTGGGGATTGAACCCGGGGCATTCTATCTCTGAACTACACCCCCAGCCCTATTTTTATTCTTTATTTTGAAACAAGGTCTCGCTAAGTTACGGAGGGCCTCACTAAATAGCTGAGGCTAGCCACGAACCCGGATCGTCTGGTCTCAGCCTCCCAAGTACTGGGATTACAAGCATGCGCCACCATGCCCAGCGTTTCATTTTTTTATTTTGAGACAGGGTCTCACTAAGTTGCAATCCTGCAATCCTATCTCAACTTCCAAGTACTAAGATTACAGACTTGCACCACCACGTCCAGCATAATTTATTATTAAATAATACCCCTTAAATTTTTTATTCCAGTGCTTCATTGCTTTCTTTGTGTGTGTGTGTGTGTGTGTGTGTGTGTGTGTGTGTGTGTGTGTGTGTGCTGCTGGGATTGAACAATGCAAGGACGCTCTTCCTCCAAACTATACCCTCAGCCCTATTTTATTTCTTATTTGGAAACAGGGTCTCTCTAACTTGCTAAGTCCCTCAGTAAATTGCTGAGGCTGGCTTTAAACCTTCAATCCTCGCGTCTCAGCTTCCCAAGTACTGGGATTACAGGCGTGCACCCCCACAGCTGGCTTTCTCTTTCCTTTTTTTAATGTGGCTGGCTACTAGAATTACCTAAGTGGCTCACATTATATTTGTATTGGAAATATACAAATAGAAAGTCTATCTAACACAAATAATCTCCGAAACAGTTCTTATCACAAACTTTAGCAAATATAATTTTATTAGATTAATACCTATGATTTGTCTTCCTGTGCAGACTCTGGGAATAAAGCCAATATCTGTTTTCAGTGATTTTAATTTTTCAGTGTGCGTCTTGAATCACGAGATATCAGTAGCTATCTGATGAAGATGACTGTCACACTCAGTGGTGTGGCCTCATTCCAAGGAGCCTGTTGGTAAAGGACCAGGCAGAGGCAGTTGCCTTTTAGCTCCAGTGTCTAGGAAATTCACTTCATTAAAATGGAATTAGCACAGTGTAACCCAGCTAAGTGCTCTCCGGGGTGCTGTGACAGCCCTCGGTGGGGACCGGGGACGAGGACGCATTGACGGGGAAGCCTCCTCTTGCCCCGCTTGTCTCCTCTGAACATTGCTTTCTGCCTCTTACCACCTCTGAAGCTTTCTACCCTGGGCCTGAGGTGTGAATTTATAAAACTTTCTAAATTGTATGCAAAGTTGTGTTTGTATGTGAGGTTTTTTTTTCTTACATCAAATTTTTTTCAGTGGCAGGGAACCTTTATTTTAATTGTACGTGTTTATGGCCTCACTGTGATAGTGCATGCCATGTGTCCTGATGAAATCAGGGTGACTCTCCATGTCCTCATTGTTCCTGTGTTTGGAGCCTTCAAGCTGCTCGTGTCTTCCAGTTATTCACAAAATGTACACTAGGTTATTATGAACTATAGTGCCCCCAGTGTGCGTAGAACACCAGAACTTGGTCCTTCTCCCTAACTTTGTTAGGTACCCTGTTATCCAGCCTCCCTCTATCACCCCACCCCCACCTTCATATGTAAATTCTTCTGGATGGAAGATGCATAGCTTCTGTCAGGTTCTCCTTGGGAGACTATTGATCTAAGGAATTAAGTAGTGGTCTGCCTTTGGTATTAGCTTTCTATTGCTGCAGTAACAAAGTACCACGAATTTAGCAACTTAAACGCATTTATCATCTTACAGTTCTGTAGTCTCTGGAGACTACAATCCTGGCGTCAGCAGGCCCGCTTTCCCTGCTGGAGGCCCTCGGGGAGATTCCGGTTCCTTCCTCTTTCAGGTTATGGCAGAATTCACTTCCTTCAAGTTGTAGGACTGAGGTCCCCATTTCCTCGCTGCCTGTCATCAGCCGTCCCCAGCTTCCAGAGGCTGCCCACGTTCCTTGGTTTAAGGCCTCCTTTCTCCATCTTCAAAGCCAGGGTTCAAGTCCCTGTCATGCTCCCAGTCTCTTCTTCAGTCCATCTCCTCGACTCATTCTGCTCTTACACACACACACACATACTTTTAAAGGCTCATGTGATTACATTAGGTCCATCTGGATAATCCAGGATAATCTCCCTATTTCCAAGTTCATAATCTTAATTCCCTCTGCAAAGTCTCTTTTACCCTGTCATTTAACATATTCACAGATCCCAGGGATTAAGGTGTGGACACATGGGGGGGGGGGCATTTTTCTACCTACCACACCTTGCTACCCATGTTTGTGCAGTTTGCTCTATTCCAAGGCCAGAGAAGGTGGGGCTGGTGGCTAAGCTCTGTGCAGAGTATCCCTCAGCAAAGCGTGCGCAAGGCAGTCTCTGTCCTCAACAGCTTCCTCAGTCTTCTTTTATTACTAATTATTGAAGGACCACCCAAGCGCCCTCCTTCAGCGTCTACACACTTAGGCCCCAGTAGCACCAATCCCTTCTGCACCTCAGGCCAGGCTGTGACCTCCATCTCTCTACCTTGTCTCCTCTTTAAAAAAATAAATAAATAAACTTAGCCAGGCCGGGTGGCACACACCTATAACTCCAGTACTTGGAAGGCTGAGACAGAAGGATCACAGATTTGAGGCCAGCGCATGGTAATTTAGCAAGACCTTGTTTCAAAATAATAAAAAAGGCTAGGGGTATAGCTCAGTGGTGGAACACTTCTGGGTTCAATCCCCAGTACCACAACAATAATGATAATGATTACAATCCTCCTCAGTTGCTGTCTAGGAAAGATACAAGAAGATCATTCATTCATGAGAGCTGTCTTCAAGCGCAATCCTGGCTTCTCGCCCTTTGGTAGTCCACAGATCTGCCTTGTTTTCCCCTTCTGTGGGCATCTGAACTCTGCCTCAGAGGACTGCTACATGCTCCCCAATTCTCCCTAGCACCTTTTATATGGTCTTCTTCAACCCTTTATATCTAGCCGGGCGTGGTGGCACACGCTTGTAATCCCAGTACTTGGGAGGCTGAGACCGAAGGATCTGGGTTCACAGCCAGCCTCAGCTTAGAGAGGCCCTCCGCAACTTAGTGAGAGCCTATTCCAAAATAAAGAATTAAAAATAGGGCTGGGGGTGTAGCCCAGAAGTAGAATGCCCCTGGATTCAATCTCCGGTACCGCCAAAAAAAAAAAAAAAAAAAAAAAATATATATATATATATATATATATATATAAAAATAAATTACTGCTTCCCCTATTTAAGCTACTTCTTTTTTGGGGGGGTAATGGGGATTGAACTCAGGGGTGTGCTACCTCCAAGCCACACCCCCAGCCCTATTTTATTTTTATTTTTGAAACAGGGTCTCACTAGGTTGATGAGAATCTCACTACTTGCTGAGGCTGACCTCAAACCTGTGATCCTCCTGTCTCAGCCCCCCAAGTACTGGGATTACAAGCATGCACCACCATACCCAGCGTAAGCTACTTCTTAAGAATTTCTCTGTAATCAGTTGTTTTGGGGGGTTGTTATTGTTTTGTTTTGTTTTGTTTTTGTTTTGTGTGTGTGGTAGTGGGGATGGAACTGAGGGGCCTTCTACCTCCAGGCTATGCCTTCAGCCTTATTTTATTTTTTATATGGTCTCCCTAAGTTGCTGAGAGCCTCACTAAACTGCTGAGGCTGTCTTCGAACCTGCAATCCTCCTGTCTCAGCCTCCCAACTACTGGGATTTCAGGCATGCACCACCACGCCTGGCTATAATCAATTGTTTTCTAATATCCACTGGGCACCTATATATGTACAGGACATTTTGTAAGGCTCTTGGGAGAAAACATGAAAAGTAAGACAGGACCCTTCTACCTTAACATGCTTAAAGGAAACAAAATGGATTCAAAATTACAAGCAGGGCATGGTGGTACCCACCTGTAATACCAGTATGTGGGAGGCTGAGACAGGAGGATTGCAGGTTTGAGGCCAACCTCAGCAACTTAGTGAGACCCTGTTTCAAAATTTAAAAATAGGGCTGGGGGTATACCTCAGAAGTAGAATGCCCACTGGGTATTCTACTGGGTACCACAAAAAAAATTACTACACAAAAGTACTACACAAGAAAGTAACAAACTAGGCACAGTGCACAAAATCTTGGGATGCTGAGACAGGAGGATCACAGGTTTGAGGACAGCCTCAGCAACTTGGTGAGACCCTGTTTCAAAATAAAAGATAAAATAGGGCTGGGGGGGGGGGTGTGAGTCAGAGGTAGAATGCCCCTGGGTTCAATCCCCAGTACCACAAAAGAAAAAAAAAAGGAGGGAGGGAGGGAAGGAAGGAAGGAAGGAAGGAAGGAAGGAAGGAAGGAAGGAAGGGCTAAATTAAAACTAAATGGTCTTTTTATTTCAAAAAAATTGCTACACAAGATTGATATGAATGAAGAACTACTGGATCTTGAGGTTACTGGGTGGACAGGATTTGAGTAACAATTGAGAGGAAGGGGAATGTGCTCTGTGTCCAGGGTCTGGCTTGGTGGAAGCGAGAAGGGATGTTCTGAGACAAAGCTGGAAAGAAAAGTTGGGTTCAGGTTTTAGGGTGGCTGAATGCCAGCCTAGAGTGTTTTTATGGAGGCAGTGGGGAGCCCTGGGAACAGGAGATGAAGAAAGGGAGAGCGGCTGGGCATGACAGTGCATGCCTGTAATCCCAGCTACTCAGGAGGCTGAGGCAGGAAGATCAGAAGTTCAAGGCTGGCCTCAGCAATTTAAGGAGACCCACATCTCAAAATAAATTTTTTAAAAGGCTGGGGGTGCAGCTCAGCTGTAGTGAGCCCCTGAGTCCAATCAGAAAGAAAGAAAGAAAAGAGTGAGAGAGAGAAAGAGAAGGGGAGGGCAGGGGAAGGGAGAGTTCCTAGGGGAGGGGAGGAGAGAGAGAATGAACAGGTGTGATGGGTAAAAACACTCAAACTGTACATGAGCCAGACTGGTGAGGTCTCTGTGAGAGGACTGGAAGGGAGAGGCCGGGAGGCACGAGCCCACTTCAGCTACAGCTACAGCCTGCGGGGGTGCTCTCAGAGGAGAACCTTTTTTTCTAAATATGAAGACAAGCTCTAGATAAATAAATAAGCAGGCACATAGTGCAGAAAATAGACGTCATTTAAAAACAGTCCCATCCAGCCCAGGCTTCTGATCCTCTGGAAGCCAGCTCAGGTTGGCAGCCCCTGCCCGGCGTGCCCCAGCCTGCCGCCTGGCTGCTCTCTGCCCCTCCCCATCAGCCCTTTGCTCACAGAGCTCATCCTCAGCTCTCTGCTCACGCTCTCCTCTACACACTCTCTGGGTCCTTTCGTTCGGTCTCAGTCTCGTGATTCCAAAACCAGACCCACGTGTCCAAGATGCCTGCCTGGCATGCACCTGGGAGCCAGGAGACTCCAACCTGCTCTCCCAGACCCCTGCCAAACCCGGGGGGCAGCTGCCCCAGACTCTTCTCTTCCTCACTCTTTCCTCTCCCTGGGCAGTGTGTGTGTGTGTGTGTGTGTGTGTGTGTGTGTGTGTGTGTGTGTGTGTGTTACTGAGGATTGAACCTAGGGGTATTCTACCCCTGAGCTACACCCCAGCCCTATTTTATTCTTTAGTTTGAAACAGGGTCTCACTAAGTTGCTGAGGCTGGCTGCAAACCTGCGAGCCTCCTGTCTCAGCCTCCCAAGTACTGGGATTACAGGCGTATGCCACCACATAAGGCCCTGGGCATCTTTATTTCACTGCCTTAGGACTTTCTTGTCGTCCACTGAACTACTATAGCAGCCTGCTGAGGTCCTCTGCATCCTTCTCACTGCTACCAAAATTATTTTAAAAATATAAATCTGAGCCGGGCATGTGTAAATATATATATTATCTGGCTGGGTGTGGTGTCATACACCTGTAATCCCAGTACTTGGGAAGCTGAGACAGAAGGATCACAGATACGGGAACAGCCTCAGCAACTTAGCAAGACTCTGTTTTAAAATAAAAAATAAAAAGGGCTGGGGGTGTAGCTCAGAGGTAGAATGCCCTTCATCTCAATCCTCAGTACCAAATGTGCATCTGATCCTATAACTCCTCTGCATAGGCCTTCCAGTAGGCCTCCGCCCCGCACCCCCTCACCTCGTCCAGCGCAATGTGCAAGTCCCTCCGTGTTGCGATCTGGCCCCACATGACCTCTCTGGCCTCCTTGCCCACCATTCCCACCGTCCGATCACTCCTGACTCCTGCAGCAAGGACACGCAGCACATGCTTTGTGTCTTCCATCATATGCTGCAGCCCTGCTTGCCATGTCTGCCTCTCTGTGTGTGCTTTCCAACTACCTGGGCCTTCCTGTCTTATCTCCACTCTCACCCACCTCCCTAGAAAGCTCCTTATTGTGCGAGACCAGGTGCTGTCTCCTCTCTTTTAAGCCTCCCCTGACCATTCTGCATTTCTGTCCTCACAGCACACATACTCTTCCACTGTTACTGCACCTACCGCGTCATGCAGCATTTGCTGACGTGTGTGTGTGTGTGTGTGTGTGTGTGTGTGTGTGGGCGCGTGTGCGTGCGCAGGGGTGCAGTGCTGGAGATTAAACCCAGGGGCATTCTACCTCTGTGCTACACCTCCAGCACTATTTTATTTTTTATTTTGAAACAGGGTCTCACTAAGTGGCGGAGGGCCTCTCTAAGTAGCTGAGGCTGGCCGCGAACCCGGATCCTCCAGTCTCTGCCTCCCAAGTACTGGGATTACAAGCGTGCGCCACCATGCCTGGCTTTTGTCTTTCTTTTCCCTTACACTTTTAATTCCTTGACAGGGCTCATATGTAATTCGTCCTTAGGTCCCCAATAGCACTTAATACATGGTAAAAACTCAATGAATCTTTTTGACTAATTTCTTTGTTTGGGGGGTTGTTTGTTTGTTTGTTTGTTTTGGTACTGGGGTTTGAACCCAAGGGTGTCTACCTCTGAGCCAGACACCAGCCCTATTTTATTTATTTTGAAACAGGGTCTAAGTTGTTGAGGGTCTCACTAAGTTGCTGAGACTAGCAATTATGAGATCCTCCTGTCTCAGCATGTGCCACCATGCCCAGCTTTTTTGACTAATTTCTGAGATCTTTTCCACCTCTAGAGTTCTGTGAATCGGGAACAAAATACATATTTTTGTAAGTTGAGAATAGGTCATCTATCCCTACCTAACTCCACCCAAAATTATAAATTTGAATTTTCATAGTTGCAGTTTACTTAAATACCCAGTGGCCAGCGGGCAGCGACTGCAGGTGCCATGCCTCTGCTGGTGCTATGGTGGCTCATCTCTGAGCCCCATCTGCTTTATGGGAGATAATGTTAACTGTTAAGTCACTTCCTTCCTGATCTCTGTCTTTATTTCTGTAATCCTAAAAGGCGGGGAACGATTCCCAGGGTGTCATACCGCCTGTTGCCACGAGAGGGAAACAGGCCCAGTTTGTGTTAAAACTCTTCTGACCACCAGAGGGACCCAAATACCAGTTTAATGGAGGCAAAGTCTTAATCCAGATCAGGCGCACTTCACGATCAGTCTTCCTTTATTCTCTCTCCCTGAAAATTTTAATCTCTCCCACAGGTAATGAGATAAATACCTGTCAGTTTTCTAGAGCTGTATGTTACTTTTCTTAGGAAGAAGAAGTAACATAAAGGACCAACACTAACAACTTTTTAAAAATTGGTTAGAAAAAGAGGTTCCCTTGAAAGCCCAAATAAAAAAGTCAGAAATTTGAACATAGCCAGGTGTGGTGGCGCACGCTTGTAATCCCAGTACTTGGGAGGCTGAGACCAGAGGATCACAGGTTCGTGGCCAGCCTCAGCTACTTAGTGAGGCCCTCTGCAACTTAGTGAGACCCTGTTTCAAAATAAAGAATAAAAAATAGGGCTGGTGGTGTAGCTCGGAGGTAGAATGCCCCTGGGTTCAATTCCCAGTACCGAAAAAAAAAAAGAAATTTGAACATGAACTAAGGATTTATGTGAACCCAATCATTAATTTTTAGGTGTATTAATGTATTTTGGTTTAAAAATAACAAATATGCATACCTAAAAGCAAAAAAAATAAAAATAAAAGTCCTTCAAAAGGTCCAGGCAGAGAAATAGTAAATCCCAACCATGGTCATTAAATTGTGTTCCTGAAAGACTGGCACTCCAAACCAGGTGTGGTGGCACACACCTGTTATCCCAGTACTTGGGAGGCTGAGACAGGAGAATCGCAGGTTAGAGGCCGGCCTCAGCAAGTTAGTGAGGCCCTCCACAACTTAGGCCCTGTTTTAAATTTAAAAAGAATAAATAAAATAGGGTTTGGGTGTAGCTCAGAGCTCTGCAGAATATCCCTGGGTTCAATCCCCAGTACCAAAAAAAGAAAAGAAAAAGACTGGCACCCTCATCACGTGTCGTTCAATCAAAATGAGAGGTATTTGTAGTCTGGAGAAACTCCTGATAAGAGACTGTTTTGCTGGTGAAGAAAGAATGTGTAGGCCACGCGCTGCTTCCAGGGCTTGCTAGAGGAGCAGGTGGGAAGGTCAGAGCGAGATGAGGAAGCAAACCCTGCGGCCTGCTTGTTCCAAGGCAGTTGCTTTGCCTTGAAGGGCCGCAAACCTAGGAGAGGGAATTTTGTGTTAGTTCTAGATGGAGCTCTAGAATTTTTACTCTCCTTAGATGCTTTCGGGTCATCTCATTAAAGAGGGGCAATAGCCAGGCATGGTGGCGCCTGTAATCCCAGTAGTACTTGGGAGGCTGAGACAGAAGGATTGCAGGTTCAAGGTTCAGTAGCTGAGCGAGGCCCTCAGCAACTTCAGACCCTGTTTCATAATAAAAATAAAAATAAAATAGGGTTGGGGGTGGAGCTCAGAGGTAGAACACCCCTGGGTTCCATCCCCAGTACCACAAAAAAAATTTTTTTTAAAGGATTCACACAGCGTATGAAAAGACTGTGCCAGGAGGGCATGGTGTTTTTGTGCAGAATTAAAAGAAAAAGCTGTCCAGGGAGCCTCGTGGTTTTTGTAATTGTATAGCCCCAGAAGCAGTAATTCCATGTCCTGCTTTGCTTTTTAATATACTGATGCTATTTCTCCTCCACTGCAAGAAAGCTATTTACATGGGGGCTGATTATAGGAAGTATTTTTAACCAAAAAATAAATGTTAGTACCTAATCACCCGTGAAATGTATATGACCTTCCCTGAGTGCCCCCCAACTAAAATTGGTCCCCATGTGATCCTCTGCTGCAGCACTTCACAGCACTTATGACAGGTGTGAAGTCTTTTATTTGTTTCCTTGTTTATTGATTAGCCCTCCACTGGACTGTAAGCTCCCTGAGGACAAGACCTGGATCTATGTACACAGTAAACATTGTACATAGTAAATAGTTGTTGAATGAAGAAAAAGCCGGATGTGGTGGCACATACTTGCAATCCCAGAACTTAGGGGGCTGAGATAGAATTGCAGGTTCGAGGTGAACACACGGTAATTTAACAAGACTCTGCTTTAAAAAGAGCTGGGCGTGGTGGTTCACGCCTGTAATCCCAGTACTTGAGAGGCTGAGACAGGATTGCAGGTTCGAGGACAGCCTCAGCAAGTACTGAGATTCTCATCAACCTAGTGAGATCCTGTTTCAAAAAAAAATTTTTTTTTTTTTTGCGGTACTCGGGGTTGAATCCAGGGGCATTCTACCTCCGAGCTACACCCCCGGCCCTATTTTTTATCCTTTATTTTGAAACCGGGTCTCATTAAGTTGTGTTGGGCCTCACTAAGTAGCTGAGGCTGGCCGCGAACCCGGATCCTCTGGTCTCCGCCTCCCAAGTACTGGGATTACAAGCGTGTGCCACCACGCCCGGCTGCTGTTTCAAAATTTAAAAAACTAAAATAGGGCTGGGGATGTAGCTCAGAGGTAGAATGCCCCTGGGTTCAATCCTCAATGCCACAAAAAATAAATAAATGAATAAATAAAAATAAATAAATAAATAAAATAAAAAAGTACTGGCAGTGTAGCTCAGTGGTAGACTATCCCTGGGTACCAAACACACACACACACACACACGCACACACACACACACACACACAAATGAAGAGAAAGTTTAGTGTCATCCAAATTCTACCAAATTCAAGAGGGTGAAAAACGGAATCCTGGATGATTTCTGCTTTGAACATTCAGGTATGAACAGGACTATTGAGACTATTGCTCTTTTTCAATAGAACCCAATTATAATTACTGTTCATTTACCTGTGTTCTCCAGGAAGGACTACCTATGCCAGTTATTGACATTAAAACACAGAAATGTGAAATTTCACTGTTGAGATGGCAATCTATTTAAAATATGTCCTAATTTTATTCTCTTGTTAGAGGGCCTTACTGATAAATCTCTTTATAAAAGCCAAGTCCTCCCCTAATTGAGCTTAATCGTGGTAGAACCATTATACACTGCAGAGAGCAGGGCTGGGGAGTGAGTAGTCACTGTGTTGAACCCCAGCCTGCCATCTACAGCTGTGTGACCTGGAACAAGTCTGCTTTCTGGAGCCTCCATTCTCCTGCATAATGATGCCTCCCCTCTGGGCTGTGCACCTGGCACATTCTGGACCCTCAAAACGATTCAATTCCCCTGCTCTCCCCACCATCCCAGAGTAGCCAAGGTACCCACGACAGCTCAGACTTACCCTAGCATTTTACTTAACAAATCAGAAAGCCGGCCAGGCGTGGTGGCGCACGCCTGTAATCCCAGAAATGTGGGAGGCTGAGACAGGAGGGTCACAAATTCAAGGCTAGCATGGGCAACTTAGCAAGACCTCGTCTCAAAATGAAAAATAAAAGCCGGGTGTGGTGGCGCACACCTGTAATCCTAGTACTTGGGAGGCTGAGACAGGAGGATCACAGGTTCAAGGACACTCTCAGCAAGTAGTGAGACTCTCATCAACCTAGTAAGACCTGTTTCAAAACAAAAAAAGGGCCGGGCATGGTGGCGCATGCTTGTAATCCCAGTACTTGGGAGGCAGAGACCGGAGGATCTGGTTTCACGGCCAGCCTCAGCTACTTAGTGAGGTCCTCCGCAATTTCGTGAGACCTGGTTTCAAAATAAAGTATTAAAAAATAGGGCCGGGGGTGTAGCTTGGAGGTAGAACGCCCCTGGGTTCAATCCCCGGTACTGAAAAAAAAAGGGGGTTGATGGTATAGCTCAGAGGTAGAATGCCCCTGGGTTCAAACCCCAGTGCCAAAATAAAAAAGGAGAGAAAGAAAGGAAATAAGAATGCAGGCCACACCCCCACTGCCCCACTTGAACTTTCTCTCCAATCTCCATTTTGTAGTCTTCAACATAAGATATAAGCTCACAGTGTGCGCACACTCCCTACTTCAGTTGCTCCTACTTACACAGAACTATGCTGCTCCCTGCTGCCCCACAGTCTCCAGTTACAGCTCTTACTTCATTGTTCAATATGCCCAAGCACTCAAGGGCCAAAGAGGGTAAACGCTTTATGGAGGCTAAGGTTTTTCTTTTTTTTTTTTTTTTTTTTGCGGTACTGGGGATTGAACCCAGGGGCATTCTACCTCCGAGCTACATCCCCAGCCCTATTTTATATTCTTTATTTTGAAACAGGGCCTCACTAAGTAGCTGAGGCTTGCAGCGAACCCGGATCCTCTGGTCTCAGCCTCCCAAATACTGGGATTGCAAGCGTGCGCCACTGCGCCCCGCTGAGGCTAAGGTTTTTCTAATCCCATCATTAGTGGATGCAGGAAAGGGGTGCACAGAACAGCACAGAAACCCATGTGGCAGGAAAGGGGTGAAGCTCTTGAATATTCAGAAGGCCTTCACAAGCCAATTAGGAAAAATAATGAAAATGAATACTGAAAAAAGAAAAAGAAATGTAAAATTCCAATCACCCTGGGGAAATATGCTCAGGCTTGCTCATAATTAAGACAAATCAAAACAATGAGACACCATTTTCACCTATCAGATTAACAAAAATTAAAATCAGTAATGCCCAGTGTTGGCAGGAGCATGGAGAAGCAGGCGCTCTTAGACGCCCTTGACAGAGTACAAGCTAGCAATTAACAACATCAGAACTTAAATACAAAACTCAGCTACATTAAACCAACTTCTGTTCATCAAATGTTACCCATTCAAAAAGTGAAAAGATAATCAACAGATGGCAAAAGATATTTGCAAAACATTTAATAATCAATAAGGAAAGGACAAGCACTCCAAGAGAAAAAAATGGGCAAAAGCAATTCTCATAGCAGAAACATATATAGCCAAAAAAATACATCAAAAGGTGTCCAATCTCACTAGTAATCAGACAAATGTAAATGAAAACCACAAGAAAAAAGCATCTCATGCTGGGCCTGGTGGCGCACGCTTGTAATCCCAGTACTTGGGAGGCTGAGACAGGATCGCAGGTTCGAAGACAGCCTCAGCAAATAGTGAGACTCTCATTAACCTAGAGAGACCCTATTTCAAAATAGAAATAAAATAGGGCTGGGGATATATCTCTGAGGTAGAATGCCCCTGGGCTCAATCCCCAGTACCACACACACACACACAAAAAAAAAAAAAGCATCTCACACCAAATTCACTAACACTAAAAGGTTTGACAGTATCTCAGTAAGGATATGGAGTAACTGACTGCAGGAGAGACTGTCAACTAAAACAACCACTTTGAAAAATAATTCTAGTGTCAGAGATGATTCTCCATATTCTTTTTTTTTTTTTTTTTTTTGCAGTACTGGGGATTGAACTCAGGGGCACTCTACCTCCAACCTATACCCCCAGCCCTATTTTTTATTCTTTATTTTGAAACAGGGTCTCACTACGATGTGGAGGGCCTCACTAAGTAGCTGAGGCTGGCCCCGAATCTGTGATCCTCCAGTCTCAGCCTCCCAAGTACTGGGATTACAAGCGTGTGCCATCATGCCCGGCTCTTATTCTCCATATTCTATGAACCAGCAATTTCGCTCCTAGGCAAATACCCTAAAGAAATCCCTGCACATATACAATTGGAATGCTCACAGAATGCTCACAAGAATGCTCACAGCAGCACTGTTTGCAACAGGAGAAAAAAAAACTGGTACAACTTTAATGTCCATTAATTGGGAAATGATTACATAAGTCATGGTACATTCATATAACTTGAAACTACTCAGTAGTAAAAATAAATTAGTCCCAAAAAGCTATCCACATGGGAGGAGGGGATGTAACTCAGTGGTAGAGTGCTTGCCTAGCCTTAGCCCTGGGTTCAATCCCCAGTAACACGCACACACACACACACACGCACACACGCACACACACACACATACACACACAAAGCTATCAACATGGGAGGAGGGGATGTAACTCAGTGGTAGAGTGCTTGCCTAGCCTTAAGCTCTGGGTTCAATTCCCAGTAACGCGCACGCACACACACACACACACACACACACACACAGCTATCAACATGGAAGAATCTCAGGAATATAATACTGAGACAGGAAGATCGGAGGGTCAAGGCCAGCCTCAGCAACTTAGTGAGGCCCTAAGTAACACACACACACACACACACACACACACACACACGAAGTATAATACTGAGAAAAAGATGCAAGTTTCAGAATTCATACAGTTAAGGACATTCAAAACATTGCTTGAGAAAGATAAATACCGAATTCCCTGGGGGTGGACAGGAAGAGATAACCATCAAGATTGTTGGAGGAGCATTTACTTGTGTTGACAATGTGGCTTTTAAAGCTGTTTTTATTGTTTAATCTTTTCATGTCTTAAATAGTGCAGAATAACTTTTTTTTTAATTTAATGTACAGGCCCAGTGCAGTGGTACATGTCTACAATCCCAGCTACTCAGGAGGCTGAGAGGGAGGATCGCAAGTTCAAGGCCAACCTGGGCAACTGAGCAAGACTCTTGTCTCAAAATAAAATTTTTAAAAGGCTGGGGATAAGCCAGGCGTGGTGGCGCATGCTTGTAATTCCAGTACTTGGGAGGCTGAGACAGGAGGATCGCAGGTTCGATGACAGCGTCAGCAAGTAGTGAGACTCTCATCAACCTAGCGAAACCCTGTTTCAAAAATAAAATATGGCTGGGGCCGGGCATGGTGGCGCACACTTGTAATCCCAGTACTTGGGAGGCTGAGATAGGAGGATGGCAGGTTCGTGATTAGTGAGGCTACTTAGTGAGGCCCTCCACAACTTAGTGAGACCCTGTTTCAAAACAAAGAATAAAAAATAGGGCTGGGGGTGTAGCTCAGAGGTAGACTGCCCCGGGTTCAATCCCCAGTAACACACACACACACACACACACACACACACACATATGGCTGGGGGTGTAGCTGGAAGGTAGAATGCCCCTAAGTTCAACCCCCCAGTACCAAAAACTAAAAATTAAAAAATAAAAGGCTGGGGATGTAGTAGAGCACTTGCCTCGCATGTGTGAGGCCCTGGGTTCAACGCACATGGAAGCCAGGCACCGTGGTACATAGCTGTAGTCCCAGCTACTCAGGAGGCTGAGGCAGGAGGATCACCTGAGCACCCTGCTGGGTAACATAGTAAGACCTGCCGCATAAATAAATGAATGAATAAATAGATAAATAAGCAAACTAGGGCTGGAGGATATAGCCCTATGGTAGTGCACATCCTTGGTATGCATGAGGCTCTGGGTCAATTCCCAACACCAAACTAATAATACTAACAACAACAACAATAATAATGATGATGTATGCTTTTACCTAATTCCACTGCCAGGAATTTATCTTACATATGTATTAGCACATATGAAAACTCTACAGAGCATTTACCAATGTTTGCTTTATTTCAAACCATCATTCTAAAAACCATAGCCTTTCTTCACCTAAAAAGTTTATTTTTAGCTGGGTGTGGTGGCGCACACTTGTAATTCCGGTACTTGGGAGGCTGAGACCGGAGGACCCAGGTTCGCGGCCAGCCTCAGCTACTTAGTGAGGCCCTCCGCAACTTAGTGAGACCCTGTTTCAAAATAAAGAATAAAAAATAGGGCTGGGGGTGTAGCTCGGAGGTAGAATACCCTGGGTTCAATCTCCAGTACCACAAAAAAAAGTTTATTTTTTAGGAAACATTCAAAAAGGAAATTACGACCCAAAGCACATTGGCAGAGCAGGCAGCATGGGCCAGCCAGGGTGGTTCCTGGGCCCAGGTGACATCAGGCCTGCTGTTCATCCTGTCCTACCAGAGACAGTACACCCAGCCTTCCGCCATGGTGCCTCTGGCTCTGCTCGGCTGGTTCCCACTCCACGCTGAGACCTGGGAGAGCCAAGCTGTGGTCATCAAGGCCAGAACCAACAGTTGGCCCACACAGTGGGCACCCCCAGTGTCCATGAGGCCTTCTCTGGCTCAAACCCAGCCTCCTGGTCAGGAAGCTTGTGGCTGAAATAAAGAGAATGAAGCTGAGGGTAGAGATGGAGGTTCTGGGTGCTAAGTCACCTGAGAAGCAAATCCCCATTTCTCAGCCTGGCCTGGGAGCCCGGCGCAGGAGCAGAACCCAGCAATTGCAACCCAGAACCACCCCCCCACCAGAAACCAAACCATGTTGCTTCTATCTAGTGTATTTGACACTGAATAAAATTTATCTCCAAAAGTAAAGGATTGAGCCAGGCGTGATGGTGCACATTTGTAATCCCAGTACTTGGGGGGCTGAGACAGGAGAATCACAGGTTGGAGGGCAGCCTCAGCAAGTAGTGAGATTCTCATCAACCTAGCGAGACCCTGTTTCAAAATAAAAATAAAATAGGGCTCGGGGTGTAGCTCAGAGAATGTCCCTGGGTTCAATCCCCAGTACACACACACACACACACACACACACACACACAAAGAACAAGTAGAAGTTTGAAAATCTTTTTCTTCTTTTTTTTTTTTTTTGGTGGAACTGGAGATTGAACTCAGGAACATTCTACCTCTGAGCCCTATTTTTTATTTTCTATTTTGAAACAGGGCCTCACTAAGTAGCTGAGGCTGGCCGTGAACCTGCAATCCTCCTGTCTCAGCCTCCCAAGTACAGGGACTACAGGCGTGTGCCATCACGCCTGGCTGGAAATCTTTGAACTGGAGTACTGATAGACATGTGGTTCTCCAACCGAATAATAAAAGTTTTGACACGTGTTCTTGCATTTCTTTGCTGTGAAGAAAAAAAAGAAAAGAAAAAAAGGCCTGACAATACCTGCCCTCCCAAACGCTGCAGGGCTGGAAGGATCAAGTGAGGTAATAGCCATGTTCAGCTAAGAGGCCCTTAGGAAACAAATTTACTATTTCCTTCCTTTATAATGGAGGGTATTTCCAGTTCAAATAATTAGTCATGCAAACAAGATCATGTTTCTTCTGGAAAGAGAAGGTGACAAAGAGGAGGAGAAGGGGTAAGAAAAAAAGCAAGAAAAAAAAAAAAAGAAAAGCAAGACAATACCACAGTCACAATTTTAAAAAGAGAGGAACTCAGCAACCTACCGAGATTCTCAGCAACCTAGCACAACCCTATTTCAAAAGCAAAAAATAGCCAGGCATGGTGATGGATGTTGTAGTCCCAGTACTTGGGAGGCTGAGACAGGAGGATCGCAGGTTCAAAGCCAGTCTAGGCAACTTAGGGAGGCTCTCAGCAACCCAGTGAGACCCTGTTTCCAAATAAGAAATAAAATCCAGCTGGGGGTGTAGCTTGGAAGTAGAATGCCTCTGGGTTCAATCCCCAGTACCACAAAAGAGAGGAGGGGGAAGGGAACTGCTGGGCGAGGTGGCACACGCCTATAATCCCAGTACTTGGCAGGCTGAGACAGGAGGATCACAGGTTTGAGGCCAGCCTCGGCTACTTAGCGAGACCCCGTTTTGAAATAAGTTGTAGCTCAAAGGAAGAAGCCCTCTGGGTCTGATCCCCAGTACCTCAAAAAATTAAAAAGAGAGAGAAAGAGGAACCGTGTTGAAGTGGCTGCCACTGAAGGAGCGGTGAGGAGGGAAGCAGGCCTGGACAAGACCTGTGCCAAGCCTGCTGTGACATACCAAGCACTCTGGCCTGCGAGAGGGTCACACGCTTCACTTGGCCCGCACAGAACGTGATGCAGGTGTTGTTACCCCTTCTAGGGATGAAAACACTAAACACGCCTCTCTTTGGGGGGGGGGGATACTAGGGATTGAACCCAGGGGCATTTAACCTCTGAACTACATACCCAGCCCTTTTTAAAATTTATTTTGAAACAGGGTCTCCCTAAATTGTTGAAACTGGCCTGGAACCTGTGATCCTCCTATCTCAGCCTCCCAAGTACTGTGATTAGAGGCGTGCATCACCCTCCCCAGCTCGCTCTCTCTCTCTCTCTTTCTCTCTCTCTCTCTCTCTCTCTCTGTTAGATCCAAGATGCACAGCATCCCATTAGTCCCTTGGCTTCGTTCCTCTCTACAGATCCTCCCTGGCTTCCAGCCCCCTGAAAGTGTGCCCATTGAGAGCCCAAAGTCTTTACAAATACCATCTCTAGAGGGAGCGCCTGGCCTCCCCACACCCACGGCCCCTCCTCCCGCCTCCCACGCTCAACAGTCAGCGCTCTTTGCATGATTTCTCCCCTTCCCATATACACAGTCGCTCCATCATCTCAGTGCTTTCTTCGAGACATCCCTTACCCCCCCCCCGTTGGTTTCTACTTTTTCTAACACCCCAGCAAGGCAGAGGTGTCACCTGGTTCCTTACAGAAGCCTCCAACTGGTCTCCCTCAGTTTGTCCCACTCATCCAGTTCCTGCCAGATCAGTCGTCCTTAAAACCACCGCCTTCACCACACCATTGCCCTGCCCTCCCACTCTGCGGGATCGCGGGCTGCCTTTGTGGGCTCAAGTTCACACTGAGCCTGGATGCAAGGTGCCCGCATCGCCGGGCCTCCCTGTGGCTTGTCGGCCCCCACTTCCCAGTTGCTCAGTGTGGTAAAAGCCTGGCTCACTGCATGCACCCCCCAATGCCAGGCTTTCTCCCCTCCCCACTGTGACACCCTGTCTTCCCAGCAGACTGTCCCCTCCTGCCTCCAGCCCACCTGCAGACAAGGTCTCCAGAGCCTCCTCCAAAGTCCGCAGGAGTCTTTATCTGCACTGTTCATCGGCCCAGTAATTATGCACCGTCTTGTAACTACTGTTTAGCCTGGAACAGGCGTTGAGCTTGCCTAGTGCTATTGAATCTCTATCTCACATCTCTCACTTGAAGGGAAGGGCATCTAATGGGTCTTGATTTGTCCCTACAGTGCCTATAGGTGGTAGGTACTGCATACATATGTCATTTTTCCACATATTGGCCTCAAATAACCAGGGCAGGTCAGAATAGTAGGCCCGGCCTTAGAGGCCTGAAGTGGCCATGGCTCACCTCCCATAGGCCAGTTTCATCTTAACTTCTCAGCTCAGGGTTCAATACAGGCAGGCATGGAAGCCTCCGGGCAATGAGGGGTGGTTGGTGTCCAGAGACACTACTGACCCACCCCTGCGAGGCGGCACCGAGCGGCTTTCCTTGTTCCCCAGCCCAAGGAAGCGTCCCCAGTCTGGGGTGGGGTGTGCTTAAATCTTGAGCGCCCCCCCCCCCCCCGCAGGCTCTGTCAGCTCCGGGCCGCCCAAGGCCCCCGGGGAAGCCTGGCCCTCGGGAGAGAAAGAAGACACTGCACCTTTAAGTCTGCAGCCAGTTGAGAAAAACAAGCTGTGATTTATATAAGCGGGAAAATCATGTGATTTGCAGGAATGCTCCCTCCTCCCCGGCCCGTCCCAGTCGCCTCCGAGCCCTTCCCGGGGCCGGGCGGGCGGGCTGGGCTGCAGGCGGGGGCGCTCCGCGGCGCACCCCGGAGTCGAGCCTGGCGGCGTGGCTGCTCAGGGGCAGGAGGGCCCCCGAGGTCCACCGAGCCACCGCTCGCCCACCTCGGGCGACGGTGCGCCCTGCAGACCCGAGGCTCTCCCCCAACTTCAGGGAGAGGGGAAGGCCCGGGCCCCACACACTGGCGTCTGAGTCCCGGCACACCCAGCAGGAGAGAGCAATTTAAGAAATAATTAGTTTGGGAAAGGGCATGATGAAAATCAGCCATTTCTACAGCTGAGAGGTGGATGTTTAGCCCAGAGGACCCAGCTTTGGGGGGGCTAATGTGGCCTAGATGGGGGGCCTGAGAACTAGCATAGATCTTTTAAATATTAGAGGGAGGGAGGTTCGCTGGAGGAGGCCGCCCACACTGAGTTAAGTCTGACAGCTCAGGAGGGAAAGGGAAATGCTCAGATCCTCCTGGGAAACCGGGTGGGTGCACAGGACCTGATAAGGTCATCTCAGCCATCCCCCTGTGGTTGAATATACTTACAGGGGGAGAGGATTTACAATATCTTCCAAAACCACGCCCAGGAGAAGTTGAGGGGCTTTCTCAAGGGAAAAGAGCTGGAAGGAGAGACAAGAGTCTCTCTCCGTGCCTTGTCCTTCCCATAAACCACAATGACAGGCTCTTAAGGTAACTCAGAAAGGAAACCCCGTAGCTTCTCAGGGTAACCGATTCCAGGAGTTAAAGCCTGTTTAAATGCCATTTGATTTTCCTCCATTGGTCATCTGCTAGGGATGAGGCATAAGCCCAGGGCTGTCACGTGGAGGAAAAACATGATTGCAATTAACCACGTTGCTAATGCATCGTCTCACCGTGACCTCTGCCGTCAGCCTGGGCCTCAGCCCACCCCTGCCTCCCACACAGCCAGCTGGGCCTGGAGAGGTCACAGCAGCCCTCTTCCCGCCCCCTTGCCCTGTCCAATGGAGGCTGTTCATTTCAGGGACAGTGCCTCAGTGCTCAGCAGAGGGCAGACCCTTCCTGCGCGGAAAGCTCAAATTAGACAAATGTTCCTGGTTATTTGCTAAATCCTGAAGAAGAAAAATATTTCTAGTTAACTTAGGGATTCAAGAGGACAGCATTCTGTCCATTCACACAGATGCTAACTTCAGTCACTCAGCGATTCAGTCATTTAGTGTGTGTGTGCCGAGCTGAGCACTGGGGGTGCAAGGTGCCTGTCCCTGAGCCCTGACACTGCGCACCACTCGACCTCCCAGGGCAGGAGCCATGAAAGACTTCCTCTCCACCAGCATGTCTGCCTGCCCCCTCCCCAGCCCACCCCTAGCAGGCGGTGCCCCCGACCACCAGCTGCCACATCTCCCAGGTTCTGCCAAGAGCTGCTTTTATCAGAAGGTGCTAACTCTCTGGTGACTGGGTTGTGAATATGAGAAGTCACCTAAAGTCTGTCTGGAAGATGAGATCAAAGTTGGCAGCCTTCTGGGCCCCTCCCAAAAAGGAGATCACCACCAAAATTTACAAGTGATTCCAGGCCCCACTTCACTCTGCCCCACCTGTTTGCTCTCTCTCCTTTTTCTGGTATGCCAGGGCCCCTCTTGCCTAAGTGTCCTGTGCCAAGGGCCTGCCCGACTCGGAGTCCTCCCTCGTGAACCCAAGTGTCATCCTAATGCAGCTCAGCTTCCTCCGCAGAGGGTCCTGAGCTCCTCGCCCTGCACGGGTGTCTGCCCAAGGTCCCTTGGTCTCTTCTGTTGTCAGGCCTTGTTGTTCAGGGTGCTCAAACATTCACCCTTCACCTCAAGTCTGTCAACCTCCACCTTCTAAGGCTAGACCAAACCAGCCCCCACCTTATTCCCAAGGTCATCCCCAATATTTCCCAGTTTTTCCTATTTCGGGCTTCCCTCGACCATTCACAAGCACAGCCTGACAATGTGCAAAGAGAGGCCTGGCTGTAAGCCTACGGTGAATGAAGAGTTTACATGAACAAACAGAAATTCTGGCCCCAAACTGAAAACACCGTGGAAGCCACAAGCTCTGTTACCTTTAAAAGCAGCCAGATTTGGACCTCTGAGGGTGGTTTAAAAAAATAATGCACCAAGACAAGCAATGGTGAATTAGTGAAATCAGCCCATCATGGACTCTGTCTCTTTCAGGAAATGGGGCCTCAGAAGAAAAAAGACATCCCCACCCTTGCCAAATCCCACTCTGTTTCAAATTAGCCTTCCAGTAAAATGAGGGGGCTGTGCTAACTTGTCTTTCAGGCCCTCCAGCTCTGAAGCTCTGAGGTTCTACATTTCCCCTAAACAACTTTTTTGGAAAGTGCCACACGCTCATAAGTGAGTAGAAAGTGCATTTGTGCTGTGGGCCTGGGTCAGCTGCTGAGGCCCATCTGGGCTTTCAGGAGTGTTCCAGCCTTGCTTCCCTCTTTCTGCTTTCCCTGAAAGGGCCCCTGGTCTTTCCCAAGTCGTTCAAGTAGAAGGGAACACGCGCTCCCCCAGAGCAGAGGGGCCCGCGAGAGGGAAAGCTGGCCCAGGCCCCAGTGTAGGCAAGCCTCTGACTGCAGGGACATTCCTCCCTCCCAGCCAGCAGGGAACTTCTAGAACTTCTAAACAGCACATCTTCCAGCCAGCCCAAGGCCCCAGCATCCTGAACCCCAGTTTATAAGCTTTTAGTGGCAACTAACACATTTGGCAACCTCCTTGAGTGTGAGCCTAGCCAGCCAGGCCCCTTTTTCCGGGACATAACTAACAAAGGGATGCTGCACAGGGACAGAATGGGATTCAGCCAGACAGGCCCAGGGCCTTGGTTCTCTTGGCCAAGGCTGGAGAGGGCCAGAGGGAAATGTCCTCAGCCGGCCTCACTGCGGTCTCCCCCACCACACCGGCTGGTCCAGAGATCTCAAGATGCATCAGTGATTCCGGGCAGGGCTCCATCCCCAGCCCACACTGAGCCGAGGACCTGGCCCTGGAATATCCAAGCGATCCCAGCAACACGAAGCACGGCTCGCTCTCCATGCCAGGCTCCTCCGGGGTCTCTGGGTGGGACAGCCTGTCCAGACCCTCTCACTGGGCTGCTGTATGCCTGGCTTATGTCTCCAGCGAAGATAGCCAGAACCCGGTAGCTCAGCTCGCAGATGATTTTAAAGAGAGTGTTGTTTTGAAAGCTCAAGACATGTTCTGGGACTTGGCTTTGGTTCTAGCTCCATCTCTGTCTCAAAAAACAGTGCTGCTGTCAGCCGGGCGTGGTGGCGCACGATTGAAATCCCAGTACTTGGGAGGCTGAGACCGGAGGATCCAGGTTCACAGCCAGCCTCAGCTACTTAGTGAGGCCCTCTGCAACTTAGACCTGTTTCAAAATAAAGAATGAAAAAATAGGGCTGGTTGTGTAGCTTGGAGGTAAAATGCCCGAGTTCAATCCCTAGTTCTGCAAAAAAACAAAACAAAACAAAAAAAAACAGTGATGCTGCCTGTGTCTGTGGAAATCCTGGAGGCAGTGACCTCAGCTGAAGGGACCTCCTAAATTACCCAGGCAGATGTGTGCGTGTGTGTGCGTGTGCACGCACGTGTGCATGCACGTGCTACTGAGGATTGAACCCAAAGGCATTCTACCACAGAGCTACACCCCCAGTCCTTTTTATTTTTGAAAAAGGGTCTCACTAGGTTGCTGAGAGTCTCGCTACATTGCTGAGGCTGGTCTCGAACCTGTGATCCTCCTGTCTCAGCCTCCCAAGTACTGGGATTATAGGCATGCACCACCACGCTCAGGTACCTTGTCTAGATTTTGCCAGAAGATCTCCAAGAAGAGAATATCTGTCCACTCCCTCCTTCAGACTGACTGCCATGCCTGCCACAAAATATTCTAGCAAATGACTCAGCTCCATCCCCCACTTGAAGGACCCCATCACTGTGCACCCAAACCTCACCGTCCCTCCCACATCTTGCCCCATCACCTCCACCGGTGTGCCCAGATCCTCAGAGGATTTATGCTTCCAGTGGCGACCTCTGCCTCCGGGTCCCTCCAGCCTTCCCTTGCCTCCTGTAGCCTCTGCCCACTCCCAGGCCTCCTTATCTCCCTGGGCTCTGCTCCAGGCCTGCATTCTCCCAGCTCTGCCCGCTTCCCGCAGCTGCAGGCTTTTACTTAAGGTTTGGTATATCATAGCAGAGGATCATGATAAGCAAATGAGAATCTGCTAATAGACATTACTCTTTAAAAATTTCATCAACCATTCCCCCTTTGGAAAACTTCTCACTTTTGCCTAAGTCCCAGCCTATACCACTTTGCCTTCTCTGTCTTCTTCTCCAGACCCTTCCATGCAAACCCTGAGCTCCCGTGGATTGCTCCTGCAGAACAACTTGTCTTGCTTTCAGCATGCCCAGAGGGTCTCATGGTTCTCACCACAGCCCTCCCCATTGTGTTCCTCCCGCAGAATCCCCAAAAAAGAGGCATCTACCTCCAGGATGGTGCGGCCCCTCCCCTGGAATGATAAAGCACAGCATTTTGTTTTCTCTGTAACACATTCTTCCTCTCCACCCCCCACCATCGCCCCCTTACATCTGGTACCCCTGACAGTCAAGAAATCCACCCCAATTTCTCCTGTCTTTTTTTTTCCTCCTCTGTAGACATGGAGCACTGCTAATCAGCATCCCTGTTGTAGTTGAAAATGATTAGCCAGGCGTGGTGGCGCACGCTTGTAATCCCAGTCCTTGGGAGGCTGAGACCTGAGGATCCGGGTTCGCGGCCAGCCTCAGCTACTTAGTGAGGCCTTCCGCAACTTAGTGAGACCCTGTTTCAAAATAAAAAGAAAAGGCCGGGCGTGGTGGCACATGCTTGTAATCCCAGTACTTTGGGAGGCGGAGACCGGAGGATCCGGGTTTGCGGCCAGCCTTAGCTCTCTCTCTCTCTCTCTCCCTGTCTCTCTCTCTCTCTCTCTCTCTCTCTCTCTCTCTCTACCTAGTGAGTCCCTCCGCAACTCCGTGAGACCCGGTTTCAAAATAAAGTATAAAAAAATAGGGCCGGAGGTGTAGCGCGGAGGTAGAACACCCCTGGGTTCAATCCCCGGTACCGCAAAAAATAAATAAATAAATAAATAAAAAGAAAAAGAAAAATAGAGCTGGAGGTGTAGCTCGGAGGTAGAAGCCCCTGGGTTCAATCCCCAGTACCGCAAAAAAAAAAAAAGAAAAGAAAATGATTGTCCAATTAAAAATGAATCAGAGCCGGGCATGGTGGCACACGCTTGGAATCCCAGTACTTGGGAGGCTGAGAAAGGAGGATTCAGGTTCGCGGCCAGCTTCAGCAACTTGGTGAGGCCCTCTACAACTTAGTGAGACCCTGTTTCAAAATAAAGAATAAAAAATAGGTCTACGGGTGTACCTCAGAGGTAGAATGCCCCTGGGTTCAATCTCCAGTACCACAAAAAAAAAAAAAAAAAAAAATCAGAGGCCAGGCTTGGTAGCACACGCCTGTAATCCCAGTACTTGGGAGTCTAAGACAGGAGGATTGCAGGTTCAGGGCCAGCCTGGGCACTTAGAGAGACCCTGTTTTAGCTGGGCATGGTGGCGCACGCTTGTAATCCCAGTACTTGGGAGGCTGAGACTGGAGAATCCGGGTTCATGGCCAGCCTCATCTACTTCATGAGGCCCTCTGTCACTTAATGAGACCCTGTTTCAAAATAAAGAATAAAAAATAGGGCTGGGGGTGTAGCCTGGAGGTAGAATGCCCCTGGGTTCAATCCCCGGTACCACAAAAAAAAGAAAAGACCCTGTTTTAAAGTAAAAATAAAATGTAAGGACTGGGGGTATAACCCAGTGCTAAAATGCCCCTGGGTTCAATCCCCAATACCCACCCCCAAACCCACCCCCAAAAGACACAGGCACAAAAGAACAAATTATAAATGATTTCCATTATATGAAGTACTTAGAGGAGTCACATTCACAGAATCAGAAAGTAGAATGGTGATTGGGAGGGGCTGGGAAGAGGGGAGAAAGAAGAATTATTGTGTGAGTATGGAGTCTTAGTTTGGGATGATGAGAACGATGGATGGTAGTGACTGTTATACAACAATGTGAATAGACTTAATATCATTGAAAATGGTTGAAATGATAAATTTTATATTATATATACTTTACCGCAATAAAAAATATTAAGTCAGCAGCATTCACTCTGACCCCAAGAGGGACTTGCAACTAATTCAACAAATGAGGGCTTTTCCTTCAGCAACCTTGGATCAGAGCCTGCCTGAGAACACCTGTGCAGAGTTCCCAAGCTAAGGCGGTCACCCACAGCTGCTCAGACCTGGGTCAGTCGTCTTCCCACTAATCCTGTCCATTTGCCACAGGCACATGCTCCTTTTTCTAGTACTGGGGATCAAACCCAGAGGCATTCTACCTCTGAGCTATACCCCCAGCCTTTTTTATTTTTTATTTTGAAACAGGGTCTCACTGGGTTGCTGAGAAGCTCACTAAATTGCTGAGGCCAGCCTTGAACCTGTGATCCTCCTGTCTCAGCCACCATCCTGGGATTAAAAGCATGTGCCAACACACCTGTGGGGCATTACTCCCAGCCCTTTATATATTTTTTTAAATTTTGAAACAGGGGCTCACTAATTTGCTGAGGGTGGCCTTGAACCTGCGATACTCCTGTATTAACCTCCCAAGTACTGGGATTATAGGCATGCACCAATGCATCTAGCTATATACTTCTTTTTCAATTGATGGAAAACATAAGAACCACAGAGCAGTTGTCACTCAGAGAGGAGCAAGTTCTTTAATCTATTTCAATATCCTTCTTTTTTTTCTTTTCTTTTTTTTTTTTTTCGTATGTGTGTGCTGGGGAATGAACCATGGGCATTCTACTTCTGAGCTACACCGCAGCCTTTTTTATTTTTCATTTTGTTTCTTTTTAAAGATATTGATACATATTTTATTTTAAAATTTATATGATGCCATTATTTATTTTAAAATGATGTGTTAATATGAATGTAAGATAGGACTGGGGATAGCTAAAAGGTACAATGCTTGCCTAGCATGTACAAAGCTCTGGGTTTAATCCTAAGCCCAAAAAAGAAAGAAAGATTTATTTTTCATTTTGAAACAGGGTCTTACTAGGTTGCTAAGAGGCTCACTAAGTTGCTGAGACTGTCCTCAAACCTGTGATCCTCCTGTTTCAACCTCCCAAGTATTAGGGATTACAGGTGTATGCCACCATGCCTGGCTATTTCAATATCCTTATAAAGAAAATAGGCCGGGCCAGGTGTGGTGGCGCACGCTTGTAATCCCAGTACTTTGGGAGGCGGAGACCGGAGGATCCGGGTTCGCAGCCAGCCTCAGCTCTCTCTCTCTCTCTCTCTCTCTCT